>VZRF01005417.1:39925-200269 GCA_013396875.1 Vireo altiloquus | reverse complement strand
CCCTGCGGCGGCCCTGCGGCGCGGGGGGCTCGGCACGGCCCGCAGCGCCCGGCCCGCATCCTCACCTGCTCTTCCTCCTGCTGCTGCTCGGGCCTGCCCTGTGCTCACGCCAGGTCTTCCCCCTCCGCCGGCCCTCGCTCCCAGCCTCCCGTGGGTGTTATCCAGCCGCTCCCGGCTCCCCTTCCCTTCTCTTACATTTATTTGGTTACTGGGTCTCTCCAGCCTCCTCGCTCCACCTCCTCTGACACCCTCTCCTATCGCAAAGACAATGTTGGCTCGCCCCCAGCATCCATTTCCTCTAGCGCTGCTCTCCCTCCCGCTGCTCTGTCATTTCTAGTGGAAACCCCATCCCGGGTTTGACTTCCCCCACTGCAGTCATCCTCTCCTGCTCCAGTCCTGCCACCTTCCCACGTAAACAGCCTCCCTTTACCAGTGCAACCGAATCCCTGGAACCCAAGCCCAGCCACTCTTCTGCCACACTTTGCCTTTTCCTCCTTTCCTGGGCAGGATTTTGCCTGTCTTTCCAGAGGAAACTGCTATCCCACAGCCAGTGTGCCTTTCCTCCTTTCCCCTCTTCCACAGCCAAGGTCAGAGGCAGACACTGCTGCTTCAGGTTTCCTTTGCTAATCCTGGCCCCCTGCTTGCCTCCCTGTCCTCACCCTCCTCATGCCCACGCTCCTTCCCTTCTGTCCACTCTCCCTTACCTCTCACTTGCAGTACAGCTATGGACCAAAAATTGTAAAAATTAAAAAAACCACTCTTAAGATTCGTTTGGCTCCTTGGTTATCACTCCCTTTTCTCCTGCTCTTCATCCCCACACTCACTCCTATTTAACTGCTGTCTGGAGTTCCTGTCCTATGCCTGTCTTAAACTCCCTCTTATCTGGCTCCTGCCCCTTCACACTCAGCCTCTTTGCCAAAATTTCCAATATCCACTTCCTGGCGTAATCTGTGGAATATTGCTTCATTTCCAGCCTGTCAAAATTATCAGCCTGGCTCTTTTGGATATTTTGCTCTCCTTTGATTTCCAAGACTGCCCTGCCAGAGCCATCTCCTTGCTGCTCCCACAGTGCATCCTCCTCCCAACTTCCAGTGAGAGCCCAAAGGGACTCAGTCCCTTAAACTTGGGAAAAGCTCCTCTGGCATTCAGAAAGTCTCTTTAAAATGTTCTGTCACCATGAAGCCTACAAGATTCTTGATAAGATCTAAGAACATACTTTCCTGTTTGTCACTTGTGCTGGTTCATATCCAGACCTTGGGATGCAGTAAAAATGTGTGTATATAGATAGACATTTTTAAAAATATGTTCAAATGCTAGGATGTTAAGAAATATCCTAAAAAAATCACCCTTCACTTAATTATTAATATCCATCGAGCAAGTTGGCAGGGACAAAAGTCTGCAATGTCTGGGAGTAAGCAAGAGCACACAGAGTATTTTAGGATTCCTTAACCCCCATAGCTCAAAGATGGGTGGGCCACAGATTCCCATGGAAATAACTGGGTAGGAATTAATGCCTGGAGAAGCAAGAACCAGAATAGCAGGGGGCACTGTGGGCTCCAACCAGTTATCCCAGTTACTGACAGTCATTTTCTTCTTTTTAAGGAGCCTGCATTTGGTAAAGAACAGAGCAGATAGAAATGTTCTGCTGCTGATACTTCACAGCAGCATCTCCAGGTTTAACAGAGAGCATGCTTGGTTAATTTTAAAAACTACAGCACCCATTTGTTTGTATTTTCAGCATGAACCTCCCTCTTGCAGAGTTAGAAAGCCAAAGCCTACAACCTGGTGACAATTCGGCAGGGAATGCTCGCAAGGTAAACCAGCAGCATGTCCCAAAGTCAGCGAGCAAACCCAGACAGACAGACAGGTTGTTCCCACTGAGGACCACATTCTCACTCCTTTAACCACTCTGAAAGGACTGCCTGAATGGCCATGACAGAAACTGTTATTAAATGAAGTGGAAAGGGGCAGCAACAATGTTGGGCAAAGTCACTCCCCTTCAGCCCTGTTACTTTGTAGTGAGTTTGGCTCTGAAGCCCAAGGCTTTTCACCTCACACATTTTGCCTGGGCAAACATAGATTTCTTCACAGTTGAAGAAATATTTAATAATGGGCTTTTTTCCTTTTGAAAATCTACCAAGTCACCACACTTGCTATTATTGCTTGATGCTCATCCCACAGAAATAGATCCATGTGCATATTGACACCTTCACCAAGGGGAAAACATGGCACAGGTATGTACAGGTAATCACATTCCAACCTCTCTGAAAGATAATTTAAAAATAAATCCTAGTTTAAATAGCCTAATGCATCATTCAAAATAAAATGAATCCAAATTGGAATCATAGAATGCTTTAGGTTGGAAAAATCCTCCAAGATCCTTGAGTCCAATCATTAACCCAGCACTGCCAAGGCCACCACTAAACTATGTCCCCAAGGCCTACATTTGAATTTGTATGAGGGCACTTCCAAGCAGATACAAAAGCAACATCTAGATGAGATATTAAGAGCCACAATTGTTAAGGCAATACTAAAACTCAAAAAAATCTACTGAAGGATGGTGGCAATTTCCAAGAACACAATAAAAATGCACACCAGGAATCTGAGAGTGTAACAAAAAACTCCCTCACTCTTCCATTGGACTGGAAAAGCCTCCTGTTATCAGCCAGTTCCAGTTCCACAGGTTCCCAGTATGACTGAGATCCATTCCCCTCACCAGACACACCTTTCCTCCACCTGTAACTCCTGGTTGCAGACACAGTGGGGCTCCAAGGCACAAATCCAGACTGGAGCTTTGTCTCGTGGCAGACTTGGCCAAGCTCTTGAGAGGAAAATCAAAGATGGGCAAGAATCTGCCCAGAGGAAAAATTCAGCTCCCTCACTGTGTACACGGCGTGTCTGGGAGCAGGATGGCTCCTCTTCACAAACATTTCCTCACAAGAACCCTCTTTCTCCACAGCACCGTGGTTACACCCAGCTCGGGGTTCCACCCTTACCTTCAGGAACACTTTGTAGCAATGCATTTCCCGGGATGGATTCCCTGGGATATTTCTGTTTCCCAGCAGTCAGAGCCTCAGTCCTCTGCTTTCTCTCTACAACCAGCTCAGGACGCTGACCAACCCAAAATTCTGCATCAGGGAGTAAACACTCACCCAGGTATCCCCATGCAGTAGCCACAGGGAGAGGTGTGTGTGACACAGGAGGGGGCTCTACTGGGAGAAACAAGCAGCAAGGACGTGCAGATCATTTGTAACTCTACTCTCAGGTTACACCTCAGAAGTCTGGCAATACCCTTTTGTTGAGGAAGTCTTCTTTTTCTAAGTGCTCCCCAGCTCTCTGTGCCTACCCTGTCCCCAGAGCATCCACTCTCAGCTGTTTTCTCTCCACCATCAGCTCCTGTGAGCTCCAGGCCTATTTCTCCATGTGCCCAACGTCCCCAACCCTGGAAAATGACTCAAGCACAGGGCACTTACAGAAGTTTGGCCTTGGCCTCAGCCAGCTGCTGTCTCCTTCCCACGCCACCGGAGTCAGCAGTGGAAATGCTGACAGTGTGAAGACAAGATGGCTTTCCTGCTCTGCCTGCCAGCATCACGGCAATCTCCAGCGGCCGGGAGGAGTCCTGGCAGGAATCCCTGTGGAGGGACAGGAAGCATTAGTGAGAGCTGGCAGGGGCTCGGGGCCAGCGAACCACAACATCCCCTGCAGACGTTTCCATTGTGTCCAAGGCAGTACATTAAAAAATGAAATAAATGTCTTGGGACCTGCTCTCGTTCCTGTGGGCTCCACACGGAAGAAATCCAATCACAGAGGATGTCTATGACTGCAAAGGAACTTTCTTGGCCCTTCAAAGCCCCTTTCGTGGTGCAGCAGTTCGAGGCTCAACGCCTCAAAGGTGTTGGCACAGCAAGGTTTCCTCACTCAAAGAGAAATGGGGAGGAAAGCTGACCAAAATCCTCAGCATTTATCTGTCCCACAAAAACCTGCATAATTCTCTGCAAAGAGCTTTTCCCCTTATTGCCAAACATTATTGTCTTTCCTTGTGTTTCACCATAGTTGTAGTCCTCCATTTCCTCTAGATGCATCAGAAATGCACCTAATTAGAAATTTAATGGGTTTAAGATGAAAGAGAATAGTTTTAGATTAGATATTATGGAGAAATTCTGTGATGGTGGTGAGGCCCTGGCACAGGTTGCCCAGAGAAGCTGTGGCTGCATCATCCCTGGCAGTGCCCAAGGCCAGGTTGGGTGGGGCTTGGAGCACCCTGGGATAGTGGAAGGTGTCCCTGCCATGGCAGGGAGTGGCACTGGATGGGTTTTAAGGTCCCTCCCAACCCAACCCATTCCATGATTCTATGAAGAATACACATCAGCCTGTTTAATTTGTCAGTACAAAGTTGTCAGGTGCAGCCAGTCCATTAACTACTACAGAGGAAAAAAGGTAAATTCTTAGCCCTTATCCAGATTTTATTCATTTTTTTGACAACCTGCTTACTTTTCCTTCAAGAACTGAAGCTTTCAGGTCAGGCTAAGACATCAGCACATACTCCAAGAACCCACCAGCACAAACAAATGTTTAAAGGCTTTCTGTGGTGATTACCTTGCTCTGGTAATGCTGGACTTTAGCTGCTGATTCCTTGTTCAGTTCCATGCCGCTGGACCATGTGCAGGGATGTGTCTGACATCAGTGGAGCCTCATCCAGGTGCGGCCATCTGCTCTCCCTGCCTTAATGTGGCCACATAGATGGATGAAATGATCCTTAGAGAGACAAATTAACAAGAATTATTTACCAGAAGAAAGAGGCTGTTCTGCCATTCAGAGCTCCAGGCTGGAGCTGCTCCCTCCTGTGCTCACAACTTCCTCATTGGATCCTGGACAGGCTCCACTCTGGAGCTGTTGCTCAGGTGCAGGTCTGCAGCACAAGCTGGCAACTTTTAATTCTGTGGGAAGCTTTAAGAAGATTCCCCTTTCCTCAATTAGCAGAGATCTCTCACCTGCCTCCATGCAAGACTGCTTATTCTAAAAATGTCCTGGCCCTTAACAGCCAGTGCCTTACTGAGGAACTCTCTGCAGGAATCCCAGGAATGAGGAGTTTGAATGTGACTCTTCCATGCTCTGGTGGGCAAAAAGCCCCCAGTGCCATGATTCTGCCTTACAAAAAATCTGGCCAAATTTTAAAGTCAAAAGCAGCCAAGCAGAGCAGATTTTAAGGGCTTAAGTCATAGCCTGCAGGATTTCCTCAGAATCCCACACAGTAAAACACCTTTTCACAAAATCTGACTTTCAAACTGCAGTCAGAAGTTCTAGAGTGACTTTAAAGCCCCAAGTTTCATCTTCAAGTGTCATCAGAGCGTGCAGGCAACAGAACCCACATTCCCACATCATTCCCAAAGCGGGATTGGAGCCCTGCAGGATTTGCTAACAAGGAAGGGGAATCTGCTGGTGAATCCAATTTTATCAGCCCCCACCACTGCCCAGCCACGTGTCCACAAACCACCAGCAACATTCAGCATGACAAGGGAAGCATGAAACTGCAGTTGGGAAAATTCTGGCAGAGAAGGGAAACGTAGGCTCAGCTATTTATAAGTGAAGTCTGGAGTCAGCTTCAGTGATCACCCTATAAATAGTGGCTTGCCTGAAACCCAAGGCAGAGGATCTGGTATTTCATACACTCCTGCTCCTTGTTCTAAAGCAGCAGGTTTCTGCAGAATGCTGCTTTCCCCCTCTTGCTGCGGTACTATTTAAAAGCTTTGCAAAGTTTACTCCTACACGCTTCAATTCAAGGTCCAAATATCTTTATTCCACAAGAGGAAAAAAATCAAGAGCATTATTTAGCGCTTTGCAGAAAGGATATGAAGGGAAATCTTCCAAAGCTGTACCTACAACATTTCCTTCAACATTTTCACTTCTTCCCTGAAGTCCCTTTTGCAGGAGAAAACCCTGTGGCAAACACTGGAGGGGAGATGGGAGCCTCATTAGCACAGCAGCTAAGGTAGGAGGAAGGTTTAAAAGCCTGCTAATATTCTGATAATAACAGTTTCTCCATGCCTCGAGGATCCCAGCCATCTGTTGGAAATTTCATCACAAAGCAGCATCAGTGGATGGCTGAGGGGGAAATGGTGAATTGCAGAATTAAATCTTAATTGTGGGCCAGTTTCCTTGGAAAACTCTCAACTTTTATCTTTATTATGGTTAGCCAGAGGTCACGATGTCTAAATTCCTGTCTTTCAGTGTGTATGTTATTCCCAAAACTGCCAAAGCCTGGAACAAGTTAGAAGGCTATTGTTTAACACACTCTCCCTCTAGGAACAAAAACAAAGTGG
Organism: Vireo altiloquus; assembly: GCA_013396875.1. Taxonomy (NCBI): domain Eukaryota; kingdom Metazoa; phylum Chordata; class Aves; order Passeriformes; family Vireonidae; genus Vireo; species Vireo altiloquus. The sequence goes on along the minus strand of VZRF01005417.1, from coordinate 193,949 downwards.
GAGAAAACAGCAAAACTCACACAGCAGGTGATGCTTCTTGCATCCTTCCTCTCCAGGAGCCCTGTCTCCTGGAAGGCAGCTTTGTTTCCAGTTAACCGAGCGGTCACCTCATCTTCAGAGGTTATCCAGGGTATTTTCATGAGGAAAAATGTAAATTTTTCAGAGCCAAACAAACTGATGTTTCCCTGTGAGCCATAGGGATGAACTCCTATTCCTACCTGGAAAACACCAGGTGAATGTGGTGCTCTGGTCCTGGGAAGCAGCAGTTCCAAAGCCACGTGGGATCCTTTGGCACCAAAACTGGGGTTTGGATTTCATGAGAAAAAATATCCAGAGGTTTCTGCATTTGCAGGAAACCCAGTTTTGTGTAAAAGACTGTTATTTGGGGAAAAGCCTCCAAAACAGCTATTAGGAAAGCCTGAAAAGTGGGGAGCTGATGGGAGGAGAGGCCCAGTGAGATCAGACTGCCTTTGCTGCTTTTCCCAATTCCCAAGTGCTTTTGGAGCCTCTGTGCTACCTGTGGAAAATGGCACAAGCCCAGGGGACAGCATAGTGATTTTCTCAGATGAACTTTTTAAAGCACCTGACAGACCACAATTTGGTTTTATTTTCCCTTCAGTCCCATTCAAGGTACCACAAAGCACTTTCCAACTCAATGCTCTTATCTTCTCTAAAACAGAAATCTTTCCATTTTCTAGAATGGAAAAATGGCCTTTAATACATGACAAGAGAGTCTGGTGCTGGATTTTCAAGATGAAATACATGTGGGATGGTAAAGATTTGTGATGCACCTTTCCCCTCGAGTGCCTGGAACTCACTGTTTTATGTATATAGTTATTCAAAATCCATATGTATAATGCTGAATAAAAACAAATGTGGGTTACATAAAACAGGTGTTGTGGCACAAGGAACCAGAACTTGTGAAACCCACACAAGAAGAACATCCCCAAAGTTTGTAAAGAAAATAAAGGGGAGGGTTTTTGGGACCGCACACCCCACATTGGTTGAGTCCTTCCCCAACCTTATAAACACAGCTCCACACTACAGAAACAAACTGGAGCTGTGTTTACCCAGGAGGAAGTTGTAGCTTGTCAGGATACAGTTGTATAAATAATTTAAAAAGTAACCCAGTACATACTGCATGTCCTTTTAAAAAGGAAAAGAATAGAATGGAAAGTTCTATTTTCCCACCATGCACAGAGAGTCATTCAAGTGTCTGTGACACACAGGCCAACGCCTGCTGGAAGTTTCCTTCCTTGAGCTTTGGATCAGGTCCATGGTGAAAACAGGGAAAGTCATCCACATCTTTCCAATTGAGGTGGAAGAACTCAGCGTGCACTTATCTCCTGGAATAAAAGTTCTGTGTTCATAATGCAAAACTGGGAAGGGAAGTAAGGGTTAAATGTAACAGCAAAGCAATGCAGCATGAAAATGTAGAATTTTTTTGTGACCTTTAGGTGTTTTTGTTTCATTTTAGGATGAGAGATTCACAGAGAGCTAAAGGAAAAAATAATAATTAAAAAACACCCAGTGGTGATAGAGGTAACTTGGGGTGTCCCTGTTCACCTTTGGAGTTCTGGTCTCATCTCACCCATTTTTCTCCCACGTTTTGCCACTTCCACAAGTGGCTGATGTTCCCTGACTTAGAACCCTGAGCTGCTGGACACAGGAAACCAGCCTGGAGCTTTCCCTCCTGAGGCCAAGATGGAAATGAGATCCAGATTGAGCTCCATGCCTAAAAGAACGGCGATTTTCCCTAAATTCCTTTGTCCAGATGAATCCATATGGGCACAGTGCTGTGCGCAGAGCGTTCCCATGGAGCAGGGAGTGCCCGGGGACAGCAGCCCGCAGGGTGCCAAGGCTGCAGCTGTGCAAGGGAAGGGTCACTCACCCCACGAGCCCCTCCCGGAGCTCCACAGGACACCAGCGGGCACTGCCAGCCCTGCCCATCCCAACCCACACCCCAAACACCGCCGTGCCTTTGGGAGAAGGGTTTCCATGGGGTTTCGAGGCACCCGCCCCAAACCAGGCTGGCTGAGGGGAAAGCTGCGCACGGCAGGAACGAGCCGAGAACATCCCGCATTGCCCGGGGCAGGGAGAACGGCCGGCACTGGGATTTGTCATTATTTACTCATTTCACAACATTCCTAGTGTTTATTGGGACTGATGAGTGCCGGGTCAGGGGAGCAGAGAATGATGCTTGAGGTTTTTTCATATTCCAAGGAGCAGCACACTGAAAAGTGTGGAATTCGCTTTGTGTTTTTACTCAGAAGGCTTTTCTACAAATCATTTCTGTCCTAGGATAGACTAAAATATTTTATCACAGGAGGCCCAACTCACTACTAACATAAAGGTCACTGAATTGTGTTTTATCAGGGTTTTCATCATAGATTTTAGAAGAGTAATTTAAAATTTTACATGTTCAGATATCTTCATAACTGACTTTGACATTATGACAAGGGGAGAATCTGGGTCAGCTCCTGGTCCCACTCCCCCCATTGTTTTCCAGGAGAAAAGGATTCCATTACTTCTGTTGTCACTGGGAATGCTGCTGGAATGTTGCACCTGCTATTGAGGGCTACTCTTGAAAAAAAACCTAAGTTTAGCACAGGGAAAGGATCAGACAGAAGTATGAAACAAGCTTCGTTTTAGGAAACATGTAAAAAGTTAATTATTGTTACAAATTCACATGTTGACTTCAGCCAGCAGCTCCAAAAGATGCTGGGAAAGAGGAAGACATAGGTGTGTAATTCCATGTGAAACCAGGCTAAAAATGACAGTAAAATAGTCCAGGTTTGTTATTGCTCTTATTCCCCCTGTTTCAGTGGAGTCAACAGCTGGAGGAAGGAAGCTGGAGAAGCCTTCTCTGCCTCCCTGTACCCCTGGATAGCTGTCCAAGCCCCTCCCTGGACGGAAAGACCTCTCTACATCCCTTAGTCAGTGCTGCCTCTTTAACTCACAGCTGGAAATTTGTGATAAGGAAAAGCAGGAAACAATCTCACAAATAAACAAATACATGTTCAGGGTGGATCCACATCCACCTAAAAAGGGAGACTTTCCATTATGGAATGTACCTAGCAATAATCCATATCTGCTTTTCGCAGTAAAGCCATATTCACTCAATGTATTTTTGCACTAAAGTTCATCAAAACTCCCAATCAGATCTTTGCTACAGCCCAGAAAAGCAAAGCATAATCTCAGTTTCCATTCCAGGGCTGTTGTTTGGAAATGTCTCATTATCTTTCCATTAATTAAACTAAAATAAAGGTATGACTAATACACTTTAATTGTTCACCTAATGACAAAAAAGAAAATGTAAGTTTATTTTCTTTTTTAGCCATTGAAAAATGCTTTAAGGTGCATCTGAGACCTCTGAAAGGAAAATATAAAAATTCACCTACTTTCCTTTTTTCTTCAGTCTCTTGAGATTCCAATCTACCTCCTCTGCAGGAGGATCTGCTTTGGGATGGGGTGGAAGTGCAATGAGGGACTGGTGCAAGACAAGGGGAGGATGTTCACCTTCTCCCCTAATTCCACAAATCAACAGCCAAGGGGAAGCCAAGGAGAAATCCACGAGTCTGTGTTGCAAAATGCCTGCTGTTATCTGGCTACTTAGGCTTCTGGAATTCAGATCTTCACACAAAGTGGAAAACAAAACAATGTGCCAAAGAGGAAACTCTTCTTAGGAGAGGGGACATGGAAACGGAGCTCTTCACCTCTGCCATGAACCCTTCAGGCCGTGGTTGAAGCACAGAAACACAGGAGGGTGGAGAACCCTGCAAAGCCAGGCCTGGGGTTGTATCTGCACTGTGCATAAACACAGAGCTTCACTTTGCTTCCATACTTAGGATTTTCCACAAGGCTTCGATTTCATTCTAAAATATGACTTTTACATAACCAGTACATTCTGTGCAAAATTGGTTAACTCCGTGCCCTCAAAATATCATGAGCTTTCCAGCACATAAATCCCAGACCTTGACATCTAAAGAATGCTTGGCAGATCCAGCAAGAAGCACAGCCAAGGGAGAAATCAAAGGTATTTGTTAGGTTTCCAGCCAGCCAAGAATATTAACACCTTGCCCAAACTTAAAAGGAATAAAATTGTTGTGGTGCATGTGAAGAAGTGATTTTAAGACAGTTTTTATATGTTCTGCAAAGGATTTGTGTGCTGGGTTGGCTTTGAATGTACTGCCATGGGGAGAACCCTCCAAGAGCTGCAAATATTCATTCAGAGACCTGGCTGGACTTGGTAACCTCACCTCAGGACAGAAGCATTTTCACGTGTGCACATAATGGAATTATCTGGAAGCCAGGAGAGCTGAAAGGGTGAGAGATGCTCCCAGGTGACAGGCTGCCTTATCTCAGCTGCATTTCACTGAGTGTCTCTTCAGAAAACTGTCACTGACAAAAACCTTTCCAGAGCCTTGGACTAGAGGAAAATCAGTGTGGAAGGGATCCCAGAGGATTGCTATTCCTAGAGCACACCCAGACCTGTGTTTGAGATCCTTCTTTTGGCAGGCCTTCAGTCACAGCCTCCACAGTGCTCCCTCCCTTCTCTACGCACCTCTTCAGCTTTTCCAATGCTAGAAGTCTGCCCTAAAATCCAGCCCAAATGGTGGCACATCCTGAAGCAGGACAGTGGGATTTTCACGCTGGATTGGCATCCCCCAAATTTTCACTGCTGTTACTTCAGAGTGGTTTTGCAGCAGCTGCGGGGCTCAGCCGTGGGCAAGCAGGGTCCTGCAGAGGATCCTCCCAGCTTTGGCAGAAATCAGGACACCTTTTCCTACAAGTTCAGTAGGGATCTCACAAAATCCAGGCGAGATTTGAGTGGATTTTGCAGACAAACACTCCGGGAGCGGCGGGGGAGCAGCGTGTCGGCTGCAGGGCTGGGAGGAGCGGAGCCCTCCGTGCCAGGAGATAGCAGAGGCCACGGGGCTGGCCCCGGCTCACTGGCCTCCTTCCCACTCCTCAGAGCCAACAGGTCTCCACCCAGGACACAGCCTGGAGCTTCCCACCCTTTTCCAAAAGGCCAGCAGGCTCCGGGGTTTAGACTGAAGCTGCAGAAAAGATCCTTGCTTTCATCTGCGCCACTGCTCAGAGCCCACAGGACAGCACTGCCTCCACAGTAGATTTTCCAGTGGTTTCCCAAATTATTTCACAGATTCTGGCGTATTTCAAGGCATCCATATAATTCTCATATTTGGAGGAAAAATGAGATTTCCTTCTCTTCCCCCTGCCTCCCTTCCTGTGTCACATCATTGCTGCCTGTGGCCGGGCTGCAGGACAAATCCCTGGTCCCCAGGGACAAGCAGAGGCCTGAAGATCAGAAACAGCTTCCTTTCAGCAATTCCCACAGGGAAGGCTGGAAATGGGAGCAAGCAGGCAGAGAGTCAAAAGCATCTTCTAGAACCATCTGGTCCCTGATGACCTTGGAACTCCAGGAGAGATTTGGGATCTCCAAAGACAATTCCTCCTCTGGCTTTTCCAGTGATGCTCACACTGCCAGGGCAGGCGTGTGCAGCAGAGAGGAGCCAATGGAACTGATTCACCACCAAGGCAGGGAAAGGCTTTCTGTTCCTTCCTGCAGTTCCACGTGCTCATGGAAAGCTGACTCTAAGGAACAGCATTCAAGTGGTGGTCAAGCAGAGCAGATGTAGAAATGTCAGGATTGAAGGAACAGGGAGTTCACAATCAGGAGTAATTGCCTGAATGCCCCTCTTCCATAGACCACAACGCCCCTCACCATCATTTCCTTCCCCAGCAATAAATCCTGGGCAAACTGGATTACATCTTGGTTAAGTTTGTCTTCCTTAGGGATTTGGAGGTTCCAAGGGGAAGAGAACTCATTACTCATCCATTATGCAGCCTATTACATTTTTGCAGAGATTACTTACCCTCCTTGTTGAAAACAAAAAACTCATCAGAACAAATAAAAAATACCAAACCACTCCTCTGACTAATGCAACTTTCCAGTGCTCTCCCACCTCCGCAGATGAAGAGCTGCTTGTGCAATTTTAATTCAGCCCTCCCTGTGTTATGAACTATTACACACTATTTTTCCCACCGGGCCTCAGCCTTCTTTCTGTCTCCAGGAAAAATGATCCCTAATAGCAACGAGTAGACACTCTGTGTTCTCCTCATTTTTCTACATGTTACTCGATGCCTGGCCTTCTGCTCTTAGCTCTGATTTCTCATCTCTGTGCTAGTTTTTGGGTTGGTTTTGTTTTTCCTGGTGCTCATGACTAACACTCTGCTGCTTCCTAGCCCTCCCTGTCAATCCTCATTATTTGCCTTCCAATCTTTAACTCTGTTTATCTAGTCAGACTCAGGCTCCATGAAACCTGTTTCATTCATGCTGATCTACGAAATTCCACTCCAGCAGACCCCACCCTTGCACCAGTACATCCCTGACAGTGCTGTGTCCTCCCTCCTCGGTCAGAGTCAGGCTGCCTTGCCTTGCTGGCTGCCTTCAGGAACATCTTTCAGCAGCCTGTGGAGCAGCAGTCCCTTGGAAATGCCCCTGTGGCCTCAGTTTAGCTTCCCAGCTATCTGTCACTCCTAGACCAGGCCATTCATTGCTCCGTGTTCAACCCAGTTTCATTCAGAGACTCACCCAAGGCCTGTTTCACCACACAGACTCTTCCCTGACAAACTCCAAGCCTCTCCCTGGTAGAAGGTGGTGTTACTGATGTTTTATAATGTCTAAATTTGGGTTACTTCGACAGATGTGGCAAATCACACATCTCTGGTAACCACCTTCCTAAAGAGCCAGTCAATAAAGTTTAACAAACCTATAAAAAAACCAAATCATATAACGTGGGGCACACTTGGTTGTGAGGAAGAGTGAAGAAACTCCACCCCAGTGTCACTTGCTGGGAACAAAAAGACTCTCACTGATACTGAGTCATTTCCTTTCGGGTCCAGGACAGCTACCTCCCCATTTCACTAGAGTCAGTCTGATTCAACTTTTATGTTGCTGAAAGTTAAAAACCCACAGCAAAAGCAAGTTCAACCTGAGCCTAACACTGAGGGCAGGATACTTCAGTCTGAAAAGTTCAAATCTGACATCCACAAACTACTGGAAAAGGGGAACTGGAACTCTCACTCACTGAGTGTGTCATCTATTGGCACAAGCACCTGAACTTTCTAGAATATGTTTTTTCAACAGTTGAAGTTCTTGGGACATGTCAATGTTTTAACACAGTCTCTGCATGCAGCTTTTCCTTTTGAGATACTCTATCAGATATAATTTCTGTGAAGAAACAAAACCTCTTCCCTCCCTTCTGATCTCAGCTGAGTGGGAATGGCTGCAGCAGAGCAATCACCTCCAGAAAATTACAGGCAATTAATTCCACCAGATGCTCCCCTCTCCTGCAGCTCTGTTTAGGAAACACTCAGCCATGTCAAGCTCTTTGGGGTATTTTTACACTGCTCAGAGCCAGGCCCTGTGGCTCTCACACCAACCTGCTCTTCTGCCCACCCCCAGCGATGCTAAAAAGGATTTTCCTTAACCAAAACCAAATGCCCAGCCTTTCCTCTTCTGGAGAGGAGCAATGTAAACGGATTGCTAAGCCCCAAAGTCCATCACTGATGTTTCCTAGGATGGGAACATTTATTTATCTTCTCCTGAGGTCACAGCTCAGCTGTGCAAATCAGGAACACTTCTGAGCAAGCCAATAAACCTGCAGTTAATAGCCAGCAATTGTCTGTGGGAGCAGGCTGAGTTATTCTTACAGTCATAACAGAAAGACAGGAGTGCAAATTATATTTAACCCCCATGCAGCCTGTTGAGCAAAAGACAACTCTGGCTACACTAAGGAACTGCAAAGTTGGAGGAAGAATGGCCTAGCAATTGAAAAGAGGCCTTGTGATCCCAAATGAATGTCAGAACAGAATGGGCTCACACAGTGGGGATGTTCTCTGTGGATCCGGATGGATCTGGGACTCTGACCTGGCATGCAAAGCTCTCAGATCCTCCACCTTCCGCTTCCGCTCAGGCACAATAAATCAGTCACAGTCATGCACCAAACTGAGGAAACGGTGAAGAGGTCTCCACACCCTATTTTCTCTGTCCTTTTCCTGACTGTTTGGAGCCTCCCAAGTCCCTCTTAGTCCCTCCAAACTACTTGCAGTAAGATGTGCTGTCATCACAGAGAAATCTGTGGGGTTTCTACTCTGACTTCTAGAGGGAGTCCCGTGGCAGCATAGGCTCTGCAGCACTTCCAGGGATGAAATGAGCCCTCACTCATCAGAGAGCACCACTGCTCCATAGGCTTTGAGGGTTATGGATGTTGGGATGGACAGACAGCTCCTTTAAGCCTAGCAAAGGCCTAGCCAAGTGTTGAAAATAATTTGCTTTATGTTAGCAGCAAACCTTAGTGATCAATTTATCATCTCAATTCCATAAAGTTTTGCCAGTCTTAGCATTCCCACCCCTTGCATGGGAATATCTGCTCATTACTGACTGATATTATATATATCTATATCTGTATTCTGATATTATTAAGACTGAGACTCAGCACAAATCTACCAGACTATTCACACTCTGGTCAAGTCAGATGCTCCTTTGGGGCAGCACCAGAGGCTGGACCACCGAGACACTGCATGGACACATTTTACTCCAAGGAATAAAGTGTACATGGAAATTGGAGAGCAGGGCAAGGCAGCTTCAGCTCCTCTGAAGTTTCACAGCTCTGAAGAGGTTTTCAAGGGTCCCACGTAATTCAAAGTGATGTGATTTTTTAATTGCTGCAGAAAGAGCTCAGAGCACAGACATACGCCCTCAGATCCCTGCTTTGTTCCCGTTTCCCAGATATCATCAACACTGCCATGAAAGAGCTGTGAACTGGAAGAGCAGAGCAGACATTGAAATGGAAATGAGGATACAATCATCTCGCCTGGCTCCAGGAGCTATTACTTACCCCCAGTGACTTCTGAGCCAGTGGAGGGCTTAACAAGCAGGGTAGAAGCATTCGATTCTTACGGACATGTGTTTACCCTGCAGATGTATCGGGATGGCTCCAACCGGTGTGGTAGGAAGGATGTGGGATAATTCACAATAACAAAGTGTGTGTTGTTCCTCTAAATTCTGCTCATTGGCCTCAGAAAGGCTCAGGAGAGGCTCAGACCCTGCTCTCCTCGATGCTCAAGCGCCCTGCCCTCACGGATGCCGGAGCACCTCGAACTCGGGCTGGCATTGTGGGAATCTCAAGAGTGGGAACAAGAGCCTTCCTGCGATGAAAAACACTCCTCGGGCAAGGAGAGATGCTCTTACTGGTGTCCTGGAAAACAGCTCATGCTAAACTGGACCAACTCTGCACGAGTCCAAACAGCTTCAGCTGTTCCACGAATTCCACGTGAGTCACTCCCACCTGTGCCAGGTTTGGGTTTTCTCGGTGTCTGAGCACTTCCAGGAATGTGCTGTCATCCCCTGCACGCATCACTCCCGCTTGGATCGGCTCCACTGCTGCCCGGAGTTGCCGATCCACCACTGCTGTGCCTGCCCCTGCCCCCAGCATTCCCCTCCCCGGCTTGCCTCCCTGCTGCACTGTGCCAGGAGCACCCCGAGCTTCTCCTGCCTGGCTCAGACGCACATCCTGGGGACACAGCTCCACCCCAGTGTCACTTGCTGGGAACAAAAAGACTCTCACTGATACTGAGTCATTTCCTTTCGGGTCCAGGACAGCTACCTCCCCATTTCACTGGAGTCAGTCTGGTTCAACTTTTATGTTGAATTCAATCCACAAGTGCACTCTGTCCAAACAGTTGAATCCCAGCCATATTCACCTTTGCTTTGACTGATAAGGCTTCACATCATTCTAATCCATAAGAAGCTGCTCCAGAGATGGATCCATTCCATACAGGCTTTTATTTTCATTTACCCAGGTGCCCTTTGATCTTGTGGATCTCTGTATTTAATTACGGGAGCTGAACGAGGTTCATATCATATCTCCTGGTGCACTTTGCTCAGGTCTGGCTTTTCTTTTTCTGTTTGGGGAAGGAGAGTGAAATTCTTGGAAGCACAGCTCTTTAATTTTAATATACTACAAGTGCAAGAGTAAGCTCACCTTCAAGTGCTCCTCATTGTCGATGCATGAATAAACAACTGGCAGGAGAGGGAGAACATTGCAAAAAGGTGCTTCTAGATGAATATGCTCAGCAGCCATAAAGGACCTCAGTGGTTTCCTGGGGCACAAAGGCCTTGGTGGTACTGCTCTGCCACTTCCAATCAGCATAAATGTAGTACTTGACAATTCTCCTTGACTGCTGAAAAATAATAATAAAAAGATTAAAACCAAAACAGAACTAGGAGAAAGAGAAGTTTATGTTAGACCCCAAATTTGCAGTCCAGAGCACAGGAGAACTGGCACATTGCAGTGAGTAGAACAGGTAAAGAAGTGGGATACAACAGAAAATGAAACTGGGAAAAATTCCTCTTATTGCATTTCTGCCTCTCTGTGTGCTCTGAGAGTTTGACCTGTTCTAATTGTAGCCCAGAACATTGTGGGGTGCACTGAGAGCAATGTGATCATGGCAGACTTCAATAATCGCACAGGCAGGTCAGGACTTGGATCAGTGAAATGGAAACACTCCTTGGGACCCCAGGCCAGCTTCATGCAAGCTTTGTGCCACCAGAACATTAAGGATTGAGGATTTGGCCAAAGAGATTGTATTCCAAGCTGGAGAGCTTCTCATCTGAGCACAGCAGCTGTGTTGTGGAGTTCACCTTTGGGCAGGATCTTCCCAATCCTCGTGGGCAGTGCCAGGCACTGGAACAAGGCAGCCAGACACTGTTATCAGTGCAGCAGTGAGTACTCTGCCCCTTGGCTAATTAGCTGAGCTAGTACCCCTCTCAGATGACTTATTTTTAGTCCTTGCCTGCAGGGAACTGAGCCTTTAGGAGGCTGTGGAATGGGTCAGCTGGAACAGGCTGTTACATTATGTATGTAGCAGCTGTGCTTGGCAATATCCATGGGCTGAGGCACCACCTTCACCTGTGCTTCCTACCTGGTGCTTCCAAGCCACCACAGAACAGCACCCTCCCTGTGTCATCCTAAGTCACCACAGGGGTATGTGGTGTTCCCTAACGGATAAAACCAAAATCTGTGTCTAAAATTAAGCTTCTGCATTAGCTATGCATGGTATAGCTCATTAAAAATGGATCCTCCTTTCAAGCTCTGACACATACGTAGGGAAATATATTGCTCCATACGCACAAAGCACTGGAATAAAATATCCATTACCTGCTCGTCCCTGTTTCAGCACAGGACTACAGAATGTGGTGGTGGTGGTTGCAACAGCAGATTTGGCTGTCCTGTCACAGATTGTCCCTGCTGCTGGGTAATGCTTATAAAAACCCTTATAAAGCCCTTGGGAAGGTGGAGGAAGTGAGGTCAGTGAGTGGCTAAGTGTCCCCTGGACACTGAGTCCCAGCCATGGGAAGGAGTCTTTGTCCCAGAACAATCCAACTCGGACTGCTGCTCCTTTGAAGGTCACCCAGAACAGGAGAGCAGCCGCACTGGAGAGCAGCCAACCTCTGCAAGCAGCAGTCACAGGTACTAAGGAGAGTTCTGCTATGGAATAATGAGCTCACAAACTTGTTCCTCCAGAGCCAACCAGCAGGACTGCACGGTCATTCACAGCAGAGCCCTGTGCCACAACCCTAAAGGCAGAGGGCTCCTCACTCTAAAAATTCTCCATGCCCAGACATTTCTTGAAAGGCCAGCTGCTTCATTATTATTGTTGTTATTACTACTGTCATTATGTTAACATAGAATGCTACTACTAATATTACTACTAATAATAGTTCTGCCTCATTAACCAAATGAAGGCTGCTGCTCTCTTTCTAAACACATTGTCTCACACGGAGAAGACAATGCACTGGTTCATTAGTACCTGCTGCTTCTAATCCAGGTGTTTGCTACAGGTTAAGTGTATGAGGGAAAAATCATACCCAAATATTTTAGCAAGCTATCTGCATGATGGTCCATGAAAATGGTGATGAACCAAGGCACAGGTGAAGAGAATTGGGAGTCCCAGGGACAAGGACTGCAGAATGTAATGTTCATTTATTTGTTGTGGGTCCACACCTTATTTAGAGGAGACAGACTTCTTACAACATGTTTCTTAATATCTGGGAGTAGTGCATGAACCAGCATTATTGAAAGAAAAACAAAAAACCCCAGTGTCTTATGTGCTGTAATAGGATTAAACTGTTTTTCAAGCTCAATTAGCTGACTCACAATTTTAACTTGCTACCAAGACAGCAGCAAAGCAATTTGTGGGATAGATGGCAAATACCTCCTCAAAAGGATGAATTCTCCAGCGTGTAAAGTTGCAGGCATGTGTGAGCGAGCTGTACACAAACTAAACAGTTTTGGCTTCACCAAAAGATTTGGTTTGTACCCGTGGTTTGGTCCCAGAAAAGACGTCATTTACCCGGTACGGTTCTTACATTAATCCTGCAGCCTGAGGCTGCTCTTCAGAGTAACTCGCTAGACAACAGGTCTGTGTGAACAAACGCAGATGAAATCCCCTGAGCACACGCCCAGCATTCGTTCTCACCGAATTCTCTGTACCAGATCCCTTCAGCTGTAATTGCTGCGCTCCAGCCCCATCGCGTCATCCCCGGTGTCGCAGGCTCAGGGACCAATTAGTGACACAAGCTCCTGTCACCAAGGAGATCGGGAGGCAGTGGCTCAGCCTTCCCTTCTTCAGAGACTCTCCCCGAGACTGGATTTGGGCTCTGCATGACATTTCACCACACGGGCACACTGCCAGGACAGCTAATTAAATATTATGGCTGGCCATAATATTACCACAGTTATGGTGGTGCCTTGAATTCATGAGAAGCTTTAAGGATTCCTACAAAGGAGGAAAGCAGCGTCCTTACAGAGGAAGTGCTGGTGCTCCTAAAAATTGTCCTGCTCACTGTGACCCTGGGGCTGGGGAGCTGAGAGCCAGGGATCAGAGATCTCCCCAGTCCCACCCGAATGCCTAAAGTCCATCATTCTGTTCTAGCAAATTCCTTCCTCTCTTTCTGATAAGGAGAACGAAAGCTTGAAACGCCTCTGCCTAGAGATACAGGTCACAGTGATGCTGCCAGGATATGTTGCCTTTGCAATGCTTGTATGAAAGGTTACTATAAAATCATGTAAATCCATGGAGTATTGACCCATTTCAGTGACAGGAGTAGCAATTGCTCCATGAAAATGGTTTATAGCTCAGCAAAGCACCCCAAGTATGCAAAAAGCATTAGAAAATCATTCACTATTAATTATTTAAACAAGGTTGTTTTTCTGTAATTTTGTATGGCTGGGATTACTCTGATTCTTAGGTTTAAAAATGAACAAGTCCACAAGTTCCCAATAAAACAGTGTGGGAGAAGGTCCTTTTTTAAATTGATTTGGATACTCAGCAGCAGAATAAACACCGCTCGGATTGCCCACGTTCTACCTTGGCATTTTATTAATGTTTAATTGACATTTGCAGTGAATAAATGTTTTAGTGTTTTCTCTGCATTGTTCTCTCACACGAATAATTCTGGAGCAGCTGAGCCCAGTGTCTATGTTGCACATCCCACCTTCAGAGACATTCCACTGTCCAGAGCTGTTTCCAGGCAGCTTCTGCTCCAGGGAGGAAGGAGCAGGGAAAGAGACTGGGGAGATCAGTGCCAAACCTGTGTGCAATGCTCACCTTCCCCTCACACCTCCTTAACTGCTTCTTGGCATCTACAAATTCAGATTAGGACTTTTTAATGATCCCATTGCTCTCACATCTTCTCTCAAGTACTGGCAAATAGGTTTCACACTGAAAAATGTTCTTTTTGAGGAGAGCTGGAGGGAGATTGGAGGCACAATTGGATTGAGCTGTGCTATGAAGGGGTTCTAAACCACCCGTCAAGCTCCCAGTGAATCTCTGTTTAGTTACTGTTAAATTTTAAATAAAATCCGAGTCAGGACAGCGAAAAGGGCACCAGCACTTACTCTACAGGATGATTTCCTGGAGCAAATTTCAAACCTTTTGGTCACTGTGTTTGGGGTTTACTCACTTCACATCAGATATTCCTCACTTTCAGCCCTGGTCTGACCACAGTGTTTCGCAGACACTCTGTGGTTGCACAAACCACTTCCCCTGCCATGTGCAGTGACAGCAGTTGTATTCACAGAGGAGTTCTAGTAGGAACTTCCATGGGTCACAGCTTAATCCCTGCTGATCTGTGCCAAAGGAACGCAACGGCGGGGCCGGGGCCTTTTCCAAAGACTGCAGTTTCGTCCTGCCCCCATTACTTACTGCAGAGGGGAAATGCGTGTTCAACTGGGGCTGCGCTCCTTTTGTTCGGCTGGAGCCACTGACGCTGCAGTTTCATTAACCTGGGACTCGCTCAAAGCCGCGGCCCTTGGAGACAATTGGAGCACAAAGTGTCGCCACCCGGCCGGATCCAACTGCTGCTGGCAGCATTTTCATTCACTCCAGCCCCACCCTGGAACTAAAGATTGACTGGAAAAGCCTTCGTAGTACAAGTTATTTTGATTTTCAAGTGTGTTCTGTTCCCCACGGTGGCTGCTGCTTTACCAAAGGTGCAGAGCATCAGCTGCCAGGATGCACACAGACGATGGCACATGCCACGGGAACGTGAGGCTATCCCTGCTCCTGTTGCCATGGAAAACGACAGCACGGTGTGATGCTCCGTGGGGCCATCTCAGGCTGCTTCACTGCCCTTCACGAGCAGCCCTGCAGAGAGGACAGGTGAAATTCCTCTGTGGGATGCAAGGAACAGCCCCCACACCTTGCAGCTGTAGCCTCAGCACTGCAGTTTGGTGACTCAAAGTCTGGCAGGACACCATTCCCCGCCTGGGACTGCCTCTGGAAGCTGGTGATAAGCCATAATATCACGTATTGCAGCTATTTTGGCTGAATTCCTGCATTATGGAAGGATGGAATTGATGAACTTGCCACTGGACTGGAAGCAGACACGTCCCCGTGTGTCAGCCAGCTGAGAGCAACACAACGTTTTAGGCTGTGCATTGCAATTACAGCTGCTGATTAATTGAGAGGGGTTCCAAAAATTCACCAGCTCACCCAGACAGATTAAATCTCACAAGTTCTGTTAAATCAGTGCTATGGAGACAATAACAAGGCTAAGCACTCGCTGTCTTCATTCCACAGCAGAAATGCAGCAGCCTTGAATAATGAACCACCTTCAGCTTGTCTAGACTGGGGTTTCCTACACACTGTGGAATCTGCTCCCAGGTTTCTTTTCACACAGCTCTGCCTGTCCAGGTGTGCAAACAGATTGGTAACTCACAGCACAGAGTGACAGACACACGACCCAGACACATTGAGCAGTACAGATCCCAAAGGAATTCCTGGTGACTGAGCTCTGGACAGTAGGCACACGTGTCTGTCTAACTGATCCCTACCCACCATCCCGAATCTCCTCTCCAAGGAGAGAAAAAGAAATAAATCTATGTTCCCTGAAGCTCTTCCCATATTTATATTCAAAAAATATGGACAACCCACTGACAAGAGCTGCCTGGGAAGGATGAGTGTGTTACGGTGCAAACAATACAGCCAGGATCTGCCAGAAGCCTCAGCCACAAGTTTTGTCATTTTATGATCAGCTGAAGCAGCAGTAAACTCAGTTCAGTGCAAAATCCTTCCCTGTGAGGGTGGGCAGGCCCTGGCACAGGGTGCCCAGAGCAGCTGTGGCTGCCCCTGGATCCCTGGAAGTGTCCAAGGCCAGGTCGGACAGGACCTAGAGCAGCCTGGGATGGTGGGAGGTGCCCATGGCAAGGGGTTGGTCCCTGCCAACCCAAACCATTTTGTGATTCCGCTATTTCCCATCACCTAAACCAGGACAGGGCTTCCTAGCTGGTGCAAGGATGCTTCCAGGGCAGGATTGTGGAGTCTGCTCCAGTGAAACACCCTCTCAGGGCTGAAGGCTGAGGCACAGCCCGCTCTGGGCAGTTGCTCTGCTCTGATCAACATCAGCAGCCAAGGGCAGCAGGGTCTGTGCCTGTTTGGGCAGCTGCAGGCTGGGCTGCTGACCTGTGACTACATACTCAGTGCTTTCATCCTCCTGCTGCTGCCTCACAGGATTTTTTAGCTGGCAGATGAATGAGCCAGACACGCTGGGTAGCACAGCTCCTGAGGAAACTCCTCATGCCCGAGCTCCTAACAATGCATCCAAATGTCACAAAAAGTCATCCAGTACTCTGAAGACTCAACTGCACATACTGGGAACTTCTGAGTTTTGTATCCACTATCAAAAGTCCTAAAACGTTGCCACATTTCAAAAACCTGTTTTTTAGCCTTGGGCTCACAAAATCTCTGATCAAAAAAGAGAGATATAAAACAAGACCTGTCTCTTTTATAATGTGCTTATTTCCCAAAACTCTTCAGGATACAGAAATATATTGTGTAATAAGTTCATATTAAATGGCACTGCTTTCTCACTAAACACAATGACTAATGAATTGATTCTACTGCTGCTCAATGAAAATAAAAAGATCTGACAAAGAGAAGTCATCAAACAGCTCCGAGTCCAGGGAATCCTGGTGTGGTGCCTCAGAGCTGGTTGGTGAAGATGATCCAGGCACTCATGGCACTGAAAAGGCACCAGATGTGACGGCAACACCCTCTCCCATCACGTGAACTTGGTTCCCATCGATTTTAATTTAGGCATTTTGTTGTTTTGAGGCATCTTGTCTGAAACTGGACTTTGCAAAACTTCACAGTAAATTACCACACTTTGGGGATCTGCGTGTGTTACATAAATACCTGATTAAATATAACGCTGAGCTGCTGCCACTTCATGTTAAAAAACCTATCCAGAGAAAGTGCGCAAGAAGAAATGAAAAATTATCATAGCACGTTGAAAAGGGGGGTGTTTTTGAGTTAAAAAACAAGAATAGAGGAGAAAATCTATTGGGAAGACCAGTGAACAGTACAGGGAAATACATTGGAGAAATATTAATAAAACCTATCCTTTAGTCTCTTGAACAATTGTTTTCTCTTAGTCTGGGGAGAAAACCCTGAGTAAATTTGCTGTTTTCTTGCTTAATGTACCCCAATATGAGAGAAAAAATGTAGACTTATCTTAGGCAGAAGCATTCTCTTCTCCCTCAAAATGGCTTGCTTGGAGGGTTTGTCTTCATTAGCTGTGGAGAGCAGGGACATATTATTTTTGCATTCCCGTGGACTGCAGCAAATTGTCCCTCTTGGCTGTCATTGTTTCCTACGGAAGCAACAATGGCTCCCATTTATCACGAGCTGACACCACCGGGCATACAGAATTACTGTTCACACTGCAGCACCCAAAGGGATGGGGTAAATAAAACCCCCAGAATACCTAGCAACCAGCAAAAACATGAAAGGAAAAGTACAACTGGTTCGGGAAATGAAGCACCTTTGCATGAAGCACAGGGGCTTCCACTTCTAAGCAGCAACTCTGAAAGCATCAACAGACTTAAAAATCATCTCACGGGGTGCAGGGAAGGAATCAAGGGGCTGATGGCACCAGGGAGGCAGTGAAATGTCACCATTAAAAAAGGTTCTGATAACCACAGTTTTGTGGAGACATCAAAGCATGGGGCAGCTGCTGGGACGTCAAAGGAGGATAGTGCTGCCTCCAACAACTCCCCGGTGTCAGCTCGTGTTTGGCGTCACTGACACGCTGGAATAAGCGATGAGAGCAACTCCAGGCTCTTCTTGTCACTGGCTGCTGGTGGGATCAGCGTCTCCATGCTCTCCTGTGCTCGAGGTAAAACCCTCTTCCCACATGGATGGAAGGTGTTTCACTGCAGGACGTGAAGGGCTCCTCCCCAGCAGGGCAGCCAACATCCACCTCAGCTGTCTGAGAAATGCCTGAACTTTTGTGTGCTCCCGCAGGAATTCTGGGGTATGCCTTGGCTATTTCTCTGACGTCTGGTTTTGATAAGTGATTTTCAGAGCCTACTGTCTCCTAGGAATTCTGCAGGAAGAAAGTGGGTGAGGTCATTCGGCTTTTCACTGAGTCTCCTTTCTGTGCTTTGGGCCGTTCTGCTGAGCATGACCCTCCAGCGCTCAGGAATATTTCTGTCCCCTTAGGAGCTATCGACCACTCGCTGGTTTTATCTGTGCACACACAAAAGTTCCATGTCGCTGGAAGGGGAAACAAGGTTGACATTAAGCAGGGGAACATAAGCAGCTCGGAGATGCAGCTGTGAGCTGAGTTCATTTATGAGCTCAAGTGCTGGCAGAGCCCGCGCTTGTTTCTCGGCCGCTCCGCTGGCCCCTGGCCTGGCTCCGAGTAGCTGAAGGCCACGGAATAATGGCTGGTTTGTCAGCCCCTTTTATTCGTGGCAGGAATACTCAGAACGAAGCAACAAGTAAAAGAAAATGCATCGTATTTTCTCTGCTTCAGCAGCACTCTGCCTCGGCGAGTGTGTGACTCGCATACGGCTCTCCTCGGCGAGACTCTTCATATCAGATTTCATTTCTTGCTCCATGGGTTGCCATGGAGACGATGCTGAACCGCTGCTTTTGTAGGCCAGGAGATTTATGACTGCATCCCCAACCATTCTGCTCATCAGAGCCACACAGGATTCACTTCAGCATTATGGTTTTTTACATCAACAGAAGGGGAAACAAGCATGCCCTGCATTCCTCAAAATATTTTTCACAGTCAAATCCTGTATTTTGGATTTCTGGAAGCCTATCAGAGTCTGTTTTTATATATTACAGCCTATTTATGCTAAGTTACCGATCTATAAGGAATGTATAATTACATGTACAAGCTCCTGAGAGCCAAGGCCTGGCAAGAGTTAAGTGCCTGTATCAAAACAGACCCTTCTGCATTAGCCTTGTAGTTATCTTACTCATACCAGCTTTTTTGCAGGCAGAGACAGTGGGATTCAGTGAAGTCACAGCATAAACACCCTCCTTAGAAATCCAAATCATGTGATTTATGATTAGGTTATTGTTTATCAAGCCCACAGGAAGCCTGGGTGCTACAGCACACACAAATACAAAAGGGAGCATGTCCCAGCAGCACAAAAGAGCACATCGTTAATATTAATTGTTAGCAAATCTAAAGCATCTGACAACAAATCTTCCTATTGCCCAGACAGTCGGAAGCTCTGGGATAAACGTTCTCCTCCACCTTCCTGGATGCCATTAATCACACCGGATGCACATTGTCCCACCTTCCCTCAGATGGCTTCATTACCAGACTCCCTGGCGTTGCACCAATGCCTGAAGGAGGTCTGTTCCTGGAACAGCTCCAGGGGACCTTCGGATGCTCCGGGAGCCACAAGCGGAACTGAAAAATATATTGTTATAATATTGTCAGGGAGCACTCGCAGGGCACGGCCAAGGGAGCCCACGGGACACAAACACAAGTGGCAGCTGCTCCTCTTAAGCTGCTCGAGTGCCTTTGCCAGACAGGGAGACCACAACACTTCCCACAAGGGGAAGCGTGCACCAGGGGTGGGATACTGGGCTGGGCTCACACGGGTCACAGCAACACGGGTTTGCTCAGGGACACTGCTCTGAGGTGGCTTCAGGGCAGTGCTTTGGCTGGGCTCACCATGAAAACCACATCAGAGGGATCATTTTTACTCTGCAGAGCAGAAAAGGCCTGTCAGATCACTTGGCATGTGCCTGAATATTCCTTAGATATCTTTCTTCTTGTTTTTCAGTAGGTGTTTCACCTCTTCACGTTTCCCATCCTCCTGGCAGGGCAGTTCAGAACAAGGGTTCAGCACCAGCTGCCACCACACCTTTACCAGCAGCCTTCCAGGCAATTTTCCATCCATTAGCACAGCAGTATTACCCTCTAAATGAGCACAAATCATTTTCCCTGTTAATATTTAATGAAACACAGACTGACCCATTACACTGAACCATGACACATTCAGGCACAAGGGGAAGAAAACAAGTGCCAAGCACAACTTAAA
The DNA here is from genome assembly GCA_013396875.1 of Vireo altiloquus. NCBI lineage: Eukaryota > Metazoa > Chordata > Aves > Passeriformes > Vireonidae > Vireo > Vireo altiloquus. The sequence goes on along the minus strand of VZRF01005417.1, from coordinate 174,006 downwards.
TTATCTGTATCAAATCCTCCAAAACGGCCAGAAATTCTGAATTTTCGGCTTGAGGCATGGCGTCAGCCCAGGTCCAGTGGTGGACAAGTGCTCCCAGCTGTCTGGAAGCAGGGCTGGTTAACGTGTTTCAAGTGGGTCAGGCTGTCTCACTGATCACCAGGGAAATGTAGGCCACTGCACTTCCATTTGCACAGCAGCAACACAGCAGAGTTGTCAGAGTCGCCAGGACACAAACCCCTCAAATAAACCCTGAATGTGGAAGCAGAGCTGAAACAGAGTAAATCTGTAGTTGGCATCCCTGTGATACAACCAGCAGCCCTTGAACAGATGCTGATTTATTGCTACAACATCACTGGACCAAGGCTTGCATCTGCTAAAGGGTCCAGTCCTTTTGAAAAATATATGATATACCATTAATATGTTGAGAGGCATCTATTATTCACTAAGTAATTAGATAATTATTAACCTCAAAAGAGCACATTTTCTCAAAAAAAAAAAAAAAAAAGAAATCCGAATTGGCCTAAATTGAGCTCTCTGCTGCTTCAGCCAGACTGCTCCCTGTAACTGGACCTGCTAATTTAAGGACATTTATTTTGGGAACGTGCACCATCACACAGAAATAGTGGTCCGTGGGCCCCAAATAGCAGCAAAGGGCAGATCAGGTAGAGGAGTGTGAGCGTGCTAACCTGGAGCCCTTTGTTAGAGCAGGAGCCAGGGAAATGGGATACCCTGGGGAGAGGCTGGGCAGCCCCAGGCCGGCGGCTCCTCAAGGTCACCGCGGCTGCCAGGCACAGAGGCCGGGAGGGAAGGCACCACGCAGCACCGAGGGAAATGGATGTCCCGCTCTCCCCAAACTGGTTGGCTCAATGAGGTCGTAATTAACACGGAGCAGCTCGTTAGATTAGCGTCCATCTAGTATTGACACATATAGCCAAGGCTGTTAATACGCTGGAAGTAGTTAATTAGTGCTAACGTGGCTCTGAAGATAGGGCAGACCTACGTTCCAGCAGGGTGGGATGGAGCAGTTTTGTAGGAGGACGGAGCAGTTTTAGGTCAATCATTGCAGAGCAATCCTGGGCTCATCCCGGACTTTCAGCAGCTGCAGGAGGGGAATGGCAATCCCTGCAGCTCGGGAATGCAAACATCACTTCTGGAGCTCCTACAAAAGTGCACACACGTGGATTTGTAGCTGTTCAGGGAGCCCTACAAGCTTGAGGCATCCCTGGAGCTACAACTTTTCCAAGCAGGAATGAGGCAGACTTAAAATGAACACTTTTATACAGAGAATTGTTAGGTTTGGTAGAACTATAAATTGCCTGATTCCTGATGTTTAATAACCAAATCCATCCAATTGAGGAGGACCTTATAAATGAAAACCAAAATTAGATGGAAATTCTAGCTCCCAATTTTCATGCTGGAATCCAAATATAATATACATTTATATATATTCCCACCGACCATGGCAGTAGCTGCATGAACAATGTTATCAATTCCAGACTCTGGCATTTTTCAGGCACCCAGAGCATTATTTAGAGACAAGTTAGAACTTAAATTGCCCAAATCCAAATGTGAATAATGCCACTGTTGACACTTTGAGTGTGCATGTAGCTTCTATAAAAGCACTGAGCATTTTTTCCTCAATATCCAAACACCTGCTCAGAAGATCAAAACTGTTTTCTTAATAAATTACTCCAAAAGCTGAATACATTTTGTATCCTCATACACTCCAGTTTTGCAAATGAATCTTCTATTAGAAGACATTAATTCATTCCTCTGAGTGGAATTTTAGGCATCAAAAATCTCTTCAGCTCATGTAATATATATTATGTAAATATTCCAGTAGAGAGTGTTAATAAGTTAATATTTCCAACCCCACGCACATGACTGAAAAGGAAAACAAATTTGTGTCTTTGCTTTTCTCTCACAGTAATCCAAGTCCTCCTGCATGCTTGGCTTTCAGCATTCCAACATCTCACTCCATACCTGTCCGAGCCTTGCACAGAAAAGTTCATCCTGTGGTCAATACACGACCCAAGACGCTCAGATGATATCACTGCAAACATTTCCAGAGTTAAAATGCCAATCCAGCCAATTTCCCTAAATGAAATGAGTGTGTGGCGGAATGATCTGATGTGTTCTTTTTCCTCAGCTGGAGGAAGGAACATTGCTGCAGTGATTTGAGTGGTTCTGCCCACTGTATCTCACAGTTGCAAAGGCTTTTGGCTGCAGAATTAAAAGCCTGATGATTGCTCACCATTTAGGGAGGGGGAAAACTGCATTTTTTAGAACTACAGATGGATTTTATCCAAAAGGACTGCCCTGGATATGACACAGAATGCAATCTCTGACGACCTGCCTGTGTTTTTCAAATGGGGTCAGGCACACACAGCACCTACTGCAGGTTTTGTTGGCAGTACCTCAGGAAGGATGTGGAGATCCCTCACTGGCTGCATCACCATCAGGCAGCTTTGCTCCAGTGGTGGTGGTTCAGGGGATCGTGGATAGCTCAGGAACTCACAGAATATTTTAAATTGGTGGCTTCTTGCTATGCCAAAAATGGCCTCCTCCAGCAGCTTTTAACTTACCTTCTCCCTGGGGTTTGTACCTGTGTGCTTGATGCAAGGCCTTGGCTTGGAGCAATCTTACTGTTGAAATTTGAAAATTACATTAATTTATTTGTGCAGCAATATGCAACTAATTTGACACTTTACAAAAAAAACTCAAACCATCCCAAAATGATGAGTTTGGTAGATTTTTAGAGATGCAGGGCATCTCTAAAATCTGTTTGAAGAGCCCAATTTCCAGCTGAGCAACAAAAGCTCGATCTGATTAACAAAACTAGATGTAGCTGTTAAAATACTTCTGAGGAATTGGGTTAATAAGAGGGGGAATCCTTCTGAGCCTCAGCAGGCAGCAGCCCATGCAGCCAAGTTTGCAACATAACCCAGCCCCAGCTATTGTTTTATTGGATTCCTTTGGGGGGGAGAGGGGGCCACGGAGCAGGAAGGAATTTTGATGCATACACGCATACAGAAAAGGCCTGTTTTTTCATCTATGTAAAGTCAAAACATACTGGAACCATAAATTACATCCTGGAGAAGCGTTCAGAGTTTGTATCCTTTTAAGGAATACAGCCTAAAGTTAGCACCCCTCTTCCAAGGTATAATCTTCCATCACTGGGAGATGCTGCTGCCTGATCGCAGCCAGACAACTGGCTCAGCACCAAGAGCCCCAACGTGCCAACATATGGAAACAATTGCTTCCCTTCACATTGGGAATGACATACCCTGGGTGTGTGCACAACACCCCCATCAATCACCCCAAATGGCTCAGTATTTGGACTTTGACTTGTTATCCAGTGGAGATCCCCAGAGCCTGCTGGGAAGGGCAGCAAAGGTATTTACACAGAGCAGAAAGCAAAAGAGCTGCTGCCCTGGTCTGAGCCTCTCTGCACAAGGCTGGGTTTCACACACCAGCATATATCTTGCTTCAGCTTCATATAAAAGCAGCTAAATCTTGAAGCTACACCTCCTCTTGGTTTTTTTTCTCCCCCCTTTCCCTTGAAATAGAGCCACACTTGCCATTTAAAAAGTACCTACAACCCAAAAGGTTTGTGAGAAAAAAAAAATCTCTGAAACAAAACCTCAGCTACTCTAAACAAGAATAGCCTACTGAAGTCAAAATCCACCCCCAGGACTCCAGGAAATCCCCACACCGTGGCAGCCTCAGCGAGAGAAGTGAGGGGTTTAAAGGTGAATATCTGTCCATAGGTTACATGCTTTGACATCAGTGACAGCCCCCAATGAAGCTGCCACAGGCTTGCAACACAAGGGAAAAATCAAGAGGACTTTTGTTGAATGATCTAGAGAGAGCAAAAAGGCAAACATTCTCAGAACATTCTCCTTGCTGAGAATGCAAGGAAAACCTGGTTCAAGGAGTTTTCTGGGCTCATACAGCAAAGGAAAGAGAGGCAACTTCCTAAAGAACTGCTGGGACAGTGAAAAGCCAGGAGGAGAGGTCTGCATTTTACATCAGTAAACATCAGTGATGGTGGCACTTTTGGAGCCACCCCTTAGGCATCCCAGGAACTGAAATTGTGGCCCAGTAGAGGTGAACATGTATTTTTCCACTGCTGTCACCAGAGCCAGGGGTTCACTGGAATGTCGGAATTCCACAGGCTATGAGACTGATTATTTCATGCTAACGTAACCTCTGGAATTAGCCCTTCTGTGGATTACAGGAAAAGCAAGGTTCTCACACAGGGCACAAGAGTTACACATCCAGCTGTAACTGGGAGACAAACCATCACCTGGGCTTTTTGCAGCTTTTGTTGTGATGGTGAAGGTCCTGTCTGGGCAACCAAGATAAACAGACTGAACCCTCACCTCTGTTCCTGCAGCAACTCCAAGTCCTCTCCAAGCCTCCCCAAGGCAGATTTTCCAAAAGCACGTGAAGATGCAGACAAGCACCATGGAGGATTTACAAACATCTCTCTGCAGGCTGGATGCTTATCAGCACCTGTTGGTGTCCTTTGGGTCCTGTCTGAGGGAACATTACAGATGTCATTATTCAGATCCAGCCAAATTCTTCCTTCAGGCACAGAACATTTCCATGCAAGTGAAAAAGAACAGTGAGCTCATATCCAAGGAAGGATGGGACTGAGCCCCAAGTAGAGTAGGAAAAAGGATTTGCTGCGTGACAAAAACAGGCCAAGTGCCTTGTCACATCTGACAAATGCCTCAGATAGCAGGGCAGGGCTTTGGGGGGCTATTAAAAGAGTTCCTATTTCCATGGATCAACTGATTCCTTGTCACAGGTAAGCTGGTGGCATCTTTCTCACTGGCAATGGAAATGGCTCTCAGCAGGCAGCAGGGAACTAATCATTACTATTTCTCATTCCTAAAGTTTCCCTCAGTGTCATTTGTTGATGAGCAATTCCAGACTGGATTCTGCAGGTTACAGAGCTTTTTATCCTCACTTACTCACAGGAGCTGCTCAAATTTGAGGAAAAAAAATTTGCAGTCGTTCATAACAGAGGTTGCCAAATCAGGAGCTTTCTCACTGCAAGTGGGATGTGATGATCTGCCTGGGTTTGGATGTTTCCAAACATAAAATTAAATCAGGTCAGACCCGATACATGTTCCTAAAGTCAAGGGCCCTACTGCAGACAAGGATTTAGGTAAGAGCTGTGATCTGCTGCTAACGAGCAGTTAATTTGTGTTCCTTTCTTGCGTTTATCATTTGTAAACAGAGAGGCCATATTAACAACTAACACTCGAGGAACCCCTTCAGTTGTGGGTTTTGTGTGACTCATCACAGTTTATGTTCACAAAACAGCTGAGGAGGAACCAGCTTGGTTTTGCTGCAAGGAAAGCAGAGTGCCCTGATGAAAAGACCACGGTCTCTAACTCATTTCAGTCTGAAAAACCAGAAGTGGGCAATTACATTTCCCAGCAGATACTGCTCTGGTGCAGGGGAAATATTTGTTGGTCTGCCCCTGGCTGGCAGACAGGCAGTTGTTGGGTGTGTACCACACAAAGAATACTTTCATTTTTTGGCACGGTGCAGCATTGCTGAAATACCAAAGACCATGGCTAATTAAGTGGAGTGATGGAACAGAATGATTTGATGATAAGATTTAATTGGTATGAACATTCCCATAGAGGAGTTACTGTGTCTGTCTGGGAGGAGCAGACGCTCAGCTCAGGGGGGCATTGCTCAACTGGAGCTGAGGGGTAAAGGGCACAGGGGTGCCCTGTGCTCGCTCCCAGTCTGGGCACTCCAGCAGCAATTTAGGGAACACTGGACCAGTCTCTTGCTGTCACAGTGGTTGAGAATCACCAGGATCAATCACAGCCCCTTTCCCCCACACTGATTGCTGGGGGATGGAGTCACAAGGGAGCTCCGGGCCTGCTCCAGACACTTCCCAGGAGCACAGACCAGGAGCCAGCCATTAACTCCCAAAATGCTGGTCCTTTCAACTGATCATTTTGATTTTTCAATAATACAAGATTATTATCTTAACTTTCTAAACAGGAAATCAGGCTTGGATAAACCACTCATTAGACTGATCCTTGCTCCACAACTTGGCTGACATCACTGCAGCAGGTTCCCTCAGGATTCCCCATCTGTACCTGCACGGAAGCTTTCCCCAAGTCTCCCATTTGGGCTCCAGACTGGGCTGAACTGGCAGTGCTGCAAGCTCCAGGGATACAGAGTTCCACAAGGCAAATAATCAGTGATCAAAGCACAGGGCAGTACCCACAGCCATATTAGGAGCAGTAAATGGGTATTGCCAAGGGGAAGAGTTGGCCCTTCAGTGCATTCTCCTTCCTTGGACATGGACAGACGATCCAGCGTTCTGTTACAGGCCACTTCCATCTGCCTTGACACAAGGCCAACACCAAACAGCCAGGAGAGCAGAGCCAAGATCTTTCCTAGAAGAGCCCAAACGATTTCCCACAAGGAAACAAGAGCTTTGTCACAAGGGAACAAAGATTTTGTGCTCAGCATATGTTCAGGTCACCAAGCATATGTCCACCCACAGAGGAGTCACAGGCTTCAGGACCCTCCAGGTAAAGGTAAATACAGTCACCACACTCCAAATTTCACTATTACCTCTGCAATGACTTTTGCTGCAGAAAGAACAAGAAAAATGAAAATAATTCTCTGATTATATCTCTCACCCTTCTCAGTGTTCAGCAAAATCTGTCATGGTTCTAAATGTGGCCTTTTATTTTCTACTACACAAGCCTAACTACACAGAGTAAATCTTAAAACTTATGGTTTCATAACTCCCATTTAGCTGTGAATTCACTGCAAGAGGGTGTGCACAATTAAAACCTTGCAGCAGTTGGGCTGTAACAGCAGCCACCTGACCCCAGGCACCAGGGGACATTAGATATAACAGAGAATACACCTACGAGTTAAGATTGTCTCTGATTTTCACTCCTTCCTGCTAACATTTGGCAGGGATGCACTGATGAGCCAAGAGCATTGATTTACAGGCATTTGTGTCTGTCTGTATCATGACACTCCTGTCCGTGCTCCTCTCTTTCACTAGCAAGGAAAAAGAGCCAACAACTGCTTTCTCTTTCCCCTCCCACCCTGGAGGAAAGAAAGGCAGCACATGATAGCTCTTGCTGCAACATAAATGATTTTCTCCTGATGCTGTTTCCTCCCTTTGCTGCCAGAGACCTGGGGAGAGCCAAGATCTGCCCAGTCAGCATCACCTTGGCTTCTGTGTCTTGCAGAATGAATCTGCTTCATCAATTACTCAAGAGAAAGAGCCCTGAGAAAGCAGCCCTTCCCCTCCTTAAACCAGGGCACACAAGAAATTGTCCCTCTGCTCAAGGAAACATCTCCCCTTCTTCCTCCTCTCTTTCTTAATTACCATAATTGTCAAAGGCTTTTCCCTCCACATCTCAGATTGCTCACAAGTTGCCAAGTAGGGAGCCCCTCTCTCCCAACTTGAAACTCTCAGTTTCTATCAGCCCACAGAAACTGAGCAGCTCAGAGCATTAGGGGAGAATTATACTTACTTCAAATGTATCACACCCTGCCAGTTGGGAAAGCACATTGGGTTGTTAGAGTATAATCTGCTGTGTTTCCCAGTGGTTCTTGGCATTAAAACAGTGATCCATAGGACAGGATTTTTTTAGTTGAAGACAATGCAGTTCAGCCATAGCACTCTGGTCTCCAAGGCTGCTGCTGCTGCCACGCTGCTCTCCTGGAACACCCTTTGGTGACAGCAGCAGGCTCAGCTGATCCCCTCGGCATAGTCAGCAAGGGTGTTGGCTCCCAAACCAGTTGCCTCAGAACAAACACACATGGAGTGAAGAAATGCAGGATTGCAGCTGCTCTCCAGCAAATTCTTCTTGCAGAAGCAAGCTGTGATGAAAGTCCCAGCAGCAGTTGAGGGTGAGAGGCTGATCAGACAGTGCTTCCAGGCCCCCCACAGGACACCTTCACTGCTCTGCCAGCCAGGCAGCTCACCTGCTACACACATGCTTTTAGATGAGGCTTTCCTGCTCACCCAAGTCTGATTTTATGGAGCACTTAGCTCCCCAAAGGCCCTACTTGCAGAGAATAAAAGGCCAGTCAGTCATTATGCTGACAAAACACCAGCGAGAGGGAGAGAGCCTGTCTGAGCAGTTGGTTAAAAATTGGTCTAGACTTGCTCTCATTAATTAGCTTTAGAGACGGCTGGGAAAAAGGACAGGAGACTGAATTTTACCTGCCCAGAGACAGCCCTTGTAGCTCTGTGCTACCTGTGCTGCTCAGCCAGGGGACACTGCAAACACTTGGCCTCCCATAGCCCAACTCAGTCAATCTCTCAAAACCAACAACTCTACCTTCAAATAGCCAAAGGGAGACTCTCCCAACCCCACAGCCTCCAGCTGTGGAGCTTTGAAGTAGAAGTATTTCCTCATGTGGTAACTCCCAAGTGTTTGGTTTATCTATGCCAGAGGAAGGGTTGTTACTGATATAGGGTTATACAGCAGGTGAACTCTCAGTTTTTATAGCTGTTTACTCAGGATGGGGGAGAGAGCCAGGAGGAAATACCTCAAGTGACATCAGCAGGGTAATTTTTAACATGGGCTGGTACAAGGAGACAAAAATCATCTCTCACACAGGTGCTCCCATTGGGTGTAGTTTGAAAAATGTACCTTTTTTCCATTTCTGAATATAGGCAAAAATGAACAACATGACTGCTAAAGCTGTTGGCAGAGAGCAGCTGTCTGACAGCATGCACAGGGCAATCCAGTCAGGTAACACCCAGTACTGCAGAAAACTGAGGGTTTGCACACACTGCTGGCTGAACTCGCCTGGCAAAGCCAACTCAGGCCCGTGTGTGGATCAGTTTTTGGGGCTCTACAATTCAGCAGAGTTTAATGACACACGTGGGACCTTAAAGCCCATCCAGTGCCACCCTCTGCCATGGGCAGGACACCCCCCCCTATCCCAGGCTGCTCCAAGCCCCATCCAACCTGGCCTGGGACACTTCCAGGGGTGGGGCAGCCACAGCTGCTCTGGGCATCCTGTGCCAGGGCCTGCCCACCCTGACAGGGAAGAATTTTCCCTAATATCCAATCTAACCCCACTCTGTCTCAGTTGAAGCCATTCACATTTCAGTATTACATTCCCTCTTGTAATAGTGAAAGAGGAACTGCAAATTGTTCACACCTGGTTTGCTTTGGTGTCTTTTGCTTCCCAACAGTATAACTGCTCATTTAGCAGTTTTACACTGGGGCTAATTAATCCTGTGCAATGTAATTGGGATTATCGAGCCACTGGTGAACACAAGCAGCATCTACTTGGGAGAGATATAAAGTCTCTGTTGGCAATCCTTGTGCCAATATTAAACACTCCCTCACTATTTGGGCTGGAAGACAAGGAATTTTTACAACACTACTCATTAGTAATATTTAAATATGTTCATACCATTATGTACTGGTTCAGAGGTCAGCACGCCCTGGTGATATCAGTGATTGCTCTAAAACCAGAACAAGGCATCATCTCGGTTTAAGAGTCTGCAAATGCCAAAAATTAGATTTTGTTCTCATTCACACTAATTTTCTTCTACTTACTCCTGATTCATATGAGGGCAGTGAAGGTCAGGTTGTACAGAAAGCTGCAGTGAAAATGACTCCTTGGTTCTCCTAAACTAAGAGTTTGACTCACTCACAGCTACCATTGGATCCTGAAGGCACAAAACTAATTCCTGGACTGGGCTGCCTATCTGGAGAGTTTGTTGTTTGGTGTTTCATTCCTGATTTAGTTCTGTGATTTATTCCCAGATCAGGCCACGGTGCCAGCTCTCCCAAGTGCTAATGACTTGCTGATTTCAATGGTTTTGACTGCTCTTATCAGCTGCTTTGGACACTGATTAGCTGAGGACTCTATGCCTCATCAAATACCGTTTTCCTGATTTGCTTGCCAGGACTTATCTTTGGCGATCCTTCCCAGAACCCCCAGTGCCTCTCTGTGAGCATTCCCAGATGCTCCTCAGTCTCCTCCTCCTTTTCCTTCGTCCTGCCCCACAGTGACACCTCTGATCACAGCACTAACACCTCAAGAATGTGCAGTTTCCACGAGCTCCCCATCCTCTCCTCTGTGCTCCGTCATTTGGATCCGAGTCTCCTTTGCAACAGAAACCAATTAGAAGCAATTAAGTGCTTGAGTTACCAAAGGAAATGGTTCTCAGTTACAAAACAGTCACCAGCCAGTTCGGTCATTTCAAGACAACGGTGAACTGAACTTTTATCACAGTGATAAAACAGAACGGAGACTGTGATCCACAGTTAATGTTTAAAAAAGAAATGCTCTCCATCAAGGCCAAAGGCTGTTTTCTGATCATTTTCTCATGGTGGAGACTTCTCCCATTGCCTCCTGCAAGAAGGGGAGTCATATCTCTGAAAATTTCCAGTCTGGTTTTATTCTACATTCCAATTCCACTTACAAATAAATGTCATTTATTAAGAGATTTTCTTGGACTCAGCAAAGATGTTTTTCCTGTCTAGGAAATCAGGTACATTAACAAAATCGTTAGAGAGCTCAGGTTAATTGTTACTCTCCTTTCCATTTGTTCAAGGGTTCTAAATGAAGTCATAATGAAAGCTTGTCACTGGGTCAAATGATCTCATTAAATGAGACACTTCTGAGAACATCAGACACTGCCCAGCATTGTTTCAGATAGGGACTGCAAGACAAATCACCTTTTTTCACTGGAATTCAGACATTTTTATATCAGAAATTTTACACTTCCAGTTGAGGTCCAACCCTTTTTTCTTTTCCTGTGCATGTTTTGTCACTACAGAGCATAAGCCCTGGGATCCAAAATGCTAACTTCTGCACGTTTCCCAGCCTGCTAAACTTTATGTATTCCATCTTTCATACATCTCTCCTTTGGCTGGCAGTTAATTGTTGTCCATCATTCTGCACTTCCCCTAAAACCCTGGATGTGCACAGAAGAACAAATGTTTCCATAACAGTCAGGATTTTTTCCAACTTTGAGAGCTCAGGAAAGGGAAGCTTCTCCCTGGATGGAGTTACTGGATGCTTGATGCTTTCCAGGATCCTCCCTTGGCCCCACACAGAAAGTCCATAAGAGCATCTCCAGAGGATCCAGGGTTCGCCTGTGGACACCACTTGCCAGATTTGGGGATTTAACAGGCCCGAGTTTCCCCTACAAAGCTAAATCCCCTCTAAAATACCAGTATTAGAAGTAGGCATGACTTCAGAAAGCCAAAACAGGGTTATTCTGCAAAATCTAGACTGAATTAAAGTTGATGACATCTATCTATTATGTAGCCCTGGGTATTTCCAACTACACTTAGAATATAACAGCAAAAAGCTGCAAAAATAGGGATTCCTATATTTTTCCTAGCCAAAGTTCCCAAAAGTAGTTGATTAGCGTGAAGTAATTAATGTTATTAACATTTATACTTCTGCCAGAAGAGGCAAGACCTGGGGTACTTAGAAAAACACATAAAAGGTCTTATGAAAAACCTAATTTGTGGAAGAAATGAGGGAGGAAGGAGCTTAGCTTTTAATCCTGTAATGAGGGACTCACTAATGAAAAAAATTCCTTTAGAAGGCTTTCCCAGGAAATACCTCGCTTCATAAGATTAATTTGTATAACATCCCCATCTTTTGGATTTGGAAAGCTCCTTGAAACTCTGTTTATCCAGTGTGTGAGTGGCCAAGCTGAAAAAAAAATGGAGAAAAAGGAGAAAAAAAAAATACCAAAGAGGCAGTTTGATAGAGGAAGTGTCTTCAAGAAAGGTATCTGTACACAGAGAGAGACATCCCTGCTCCCTTCCCTGGCCTGAAACACCTGGAATTGCACACAGCTGGAGCTCGGCTCCACATGGAGCACTGGGCAGAGCCTTGCTCCTTGACTGCGAGCAAACAGCTCCTGCAGGCAGAGAGGAGAAGGCATTGATGGAGAGAAATGGCCTGGATAGAGTCTGTTTTTCCCCCTGCAGCAGTGTGGGATGGAGTCTAGGACAGCCCACCTCAGGCTGTTTGAGCTCCCCATTGCAGTTATCACTCCTAAGGAAGTCAGGGAAGTTTTACCTTCCCGAGCCTGCTCAGTGTCTCCAGCACCAGACACTTCTCGAGCAGCCTGTGGGTGCTCACAGCCTTGGAAAAACAACATATCCTGAGTATTTTTTCTGTAATTCCAATTTACACCAAAAAACTCCTTGCTACTGTTTCAGCTCCAAGCAGTAATGAGCTGCAGGGGAAGAACACAACCTCCAGGGTGATGTTTCTGCAGCCAAACCCAGCTTCCAGAGCCTGGGGAGATATTTCACTGTGAAAGGAACTAAGACACACACACACACCCCTCGTTTAAATTGCCCTTTTGGAGGTTCCTTCTCTTGGGACTGGACAGCTTTAGTCCATATTTCCTTCAGAAACCTCATTTAGTCCTAAGAAATAACTTATCTGAAAAGGAGGAACATTTGAGGTTTACATTTACAGCCAGTACCTGAAGAAAGTGACCCTTTAATGTGTCACTGGAGCCACTTAACCTGATCACAGGTTTAAGTTCCTCAGTGACAGATTTGTTCCCCCCATGCAGAATCCCAAGTGAAACATTTCTGTAAACGTAAGGGGGTGCACTGCAGGGATGGAGGAAGGCCCAGAGAAAACTGTCTGCTGTACCTACAGAAAGAGTTAAAAATAAAGGGGACTTGCTGAGTTTGGTCCCTTGCAGAAGGATTTAGGCACTCTTGGTTCCTGAGGAGAGCTACGAGGTGCCCAACTGGGCTTCCACTTGTTTGCCATAAGCCAATTGCCTCTGAAAGGATTGTGGGATGCAGGCACAGAGGGATTTAGTGGGGGCTCCAGGGAAGGAGCTAGAGGTGGCAAGGGAAGGATAAACTAAGTTTCAGGATCCTAATAACACTGTTTACTGTAAAGCAGGATGAAGAAGAAATAAGATTGGTTCATGTAATGTTGTTTTCTTGGATTAAACTTACTTGACTCAAGGCTAAAGTGATGGGTCAGTGATTGAACTTCCCGAAGCCTGCACATACATGACTTCACTCTTTTAATATTAACATTTTCTTCATAATGAGAGAAGAGCAGATGAAATTCGAACAGATGAAAGAAAACCCACTGGATACCTACTGGAAAAAAAACCCACCAGCTTTATGGAAAAGCTTATAGATTTGAGGGAATCAGAGGGTGTATACCTATGTAGGGGAGGGTTTTGGAAGCACCCTGGAAGCCCCAGCTCTACCCCTGGCTGGCAATTTTCCCCCTCATGTGTTTATTTTATTACACCAGACAGGCACTTTCTCTTTTCTGCATGCCTGGCTAATGCAATCCCCAGTGGGGTTAGCTGTCAGGAAGGATCACCCCCAAGGATCCAGTGGAGTGTGGCTGCTGAGGCCAGACTTCCAAGGGAGGCTGAGCCCAGCACAAACAGGAGCCATCAGTGATCACTATCAGCTAAAACAGAGTCGCTGCAGGAGAGCAATGAGCAGGGGGAATATGAGGTTGCTCCTGCCTTAGCTTTATGCAGGGAGATGGATCAGTGGTGAAAGGCTGAAATAAAATAGAAAGGCAAAATCCCAAAGGGACAGAGCAGAACGACAGAGGTTTCTGGGAGTTCGTAGGCTGGAAAACTCCAGCTGACCTCAGAGCCGAGGGGAAGAGAAAAGACTGCAGAGAAGGGAGTGCCTTGGAATTGGCCAGTGGGATATGACAACTCTAATCTGAAGCAAAGGGCTGGAAAAATAAAACAGAAGCATCTCAGCATGGAAAAGCCCATGGATGGTCCCTACACTCCACTCTGCAGCTTTCAAAGCACATCGAGAGCTCTTGAAAGTGCTTCAGTGTTTTAGGCTGCTCCACTTGAAGTTTTAGGTTATCAATATCCTGCATCCAAATCTCCAGCTCTTGGGTAAAGGAAAATGGTAACCAGGAAACAGGAGTCTGAGATTCCATCTTGGGCTAAGAATAATCTGTCACAGACAGATGGATCGCAGCTCAGCTGTGCAAAACATGAGAAAAGATGTTTGAGGAAAAAGAAATTAGTGGGGACATGTGAAGCAGGGAATTGGTAGGATTTGTCTCATCAAAAGGAACTTTTTCTGTAACAATTGTGACATACAGAAGCAGAGCCAAACAGTCCTCACCCATTGAGCAGTAAGGATCACAGGTACAAATCCAGCCAAAAAATAGAGGAGCAAAGAGGTAAAGATCCCCATTTCCCCCAAATTTTCTAGGCAGCAGATTTATTTTCTTTCCTGAATCCTTGTTCCAAGTGCATTAGTTTAGTGGTTGCTTCAGGTCACTGTGAATAGCTTGTACTCTCAAGTGTTTTTCTCATGGCTGCAAAAGCCTTTGATTTGTGGTTATTTGGTTTGCTGCCTCAATTAGATATTTAAAATTCAGAGGGTATTTTCCCTTGCTTCTCTTATTAGATGCATCAGTTGTTTGATACTAAATAATGTAGGGCTGCCATCTCATCTTTTATTTCAGGGAATACAAGCATCTAAGGTGAATCCTGCCTCCTACTCCCCTCCAGGAGTGAATTCCTCCTGGCTTGCAGCAGCACAGAGGAAAATCTATTTCTTCTCTTTTGCTTTGTAGTGAGGGCAAAGCTACCCCGTTGTTGCTAGGGTTCTTCAGAATTGATAATTCTGGGGCATTTTTAGCTGGATGGCTGCAAACTGTCTGCTTTACACCACTTGAAAAACCCAAGGGCTTTCCTATAAAGCAACTTAATGTATCCCAGCCTGTCCCCCAGGAGCCAGCACCAGGAATTCTGTAGTGATTTGCTTCAAGGCATCGAGCACATCACACCATGGTAATTACCACAGCCACTCCAGCTTTTAGTGGCTTCATTCCCCCACAGACAGGTCTTAAAAAATGCAAATAAGTCCTGGCTGTGGCTTTAAAAAAAAAAAGAAGGAAAAAGGACATTAAAAAATAAATCTCTCAGCTTTCCTGTGTGCTCACTCCTTACACTTCCTGAATGCTATCTGAAAATTCAAAAAAAGCAGCCAGCAAATGTTATCTCAGTACCTCCAGAACAATTCACTTATTTCATTCAGAACGTTGGGGGAGTTCTAAACCTACCTTGACTAAGCCAAAAATTTCAGAAGTTGTGGTTATTTCTGTCCCTTCCTCTTCCTTTCTTCCCAAATTTATGACAGAATTCCCACTGAAGGGCAGCTCAGGAGTGCCATACTTCCTACCACCCAAAGAGTAAATTTTACAGCTGGGTCAGAACAAAGCTGTTACCTCACACATGATAATTTCTACAAATAATTGTGTGCAGAGCTGTGAGGTGCTCTCGGTTACCTCAGGGCTATTAACACCAGAAAAAGGAGTTATTATTTATTCCACAGGACAAATAAATCCCAGGCACATAAATAGAAGCAGGGAGCACCCACACACTGCCAGCTTTAAACAGGGATGATGGAAGCATCACCAACACTTCTTACATGTATGGAATGACATTCCCCTGTATCCATCACAGAAACACACCACAATCATCACTTTAAACAGCAAAATGTAAGAATTCAGTGTGTTTAACAAGTGTTGTTACCAATGTTGGTGTGGTACCTTGGAAATAAGACAAAGCACAATCTTGTCAATCACTCTGTGCCTACAGTTCAGTTTAAAACAATGGAAATAGTTTCTTCCTTCTCACAGGCACATTGCTGCCTGCTCCATTATACTGCCTGCATAATGAATTTAAGGAATCAGCATTATGGCATTCAGGCTATGGCTTAACTGTGATAAATAGTGCCTAAATCCTATTCATCTTGGTATATCACTCATTCTTTGGAGCACACATTACTATTTAGTCATCGTTTTGTTTTCAAAGTGTCAGCAAACTTAGATAACTGCACAGGTTTTTTTTTCTCCCCGAGTTATATTGTGGGTCATTAATGAGTTTTAACTTGGTCTGCATATTTTTTGTCTGCCTGTTTCCTGACAGCAGACAGTTATTTCTGGGAAGAGATGGTACTGTTGGAGCCCCTCACACAATTCAGGGGTGTTTTCCTACCTGGTACTGAGATTTCTCCTCCCAAGGGAGCTGAACTACTCACAGCAGTACAACAGGAACGGATATTTAAGAGAAGTTTGAGGCTGGTTGGTTTTAAACAGGGGGAAAATACAAAACATCGCCAACAGCTGAACAAGACTCCCAGTGAGTGTCAAGCATCCCCTGCTGTGATCTGCCCAGAGCCCCCAGGTGCTGCCATCTAAACTGAGCATTCCCTTATCAGTTGATAAAACATTGGCCTCTCTTCTCATGCCCCAAACATCTCCTGAGCTTTTCCCTTCTGAACATGTTTTCAGACCCTCTTCTGCCAAGCCCCCCTTCCCCAGCCACCCCTTTTCTCTATGCTGCTCACACAGAACTCATTTCCAGTGGTGCCCTTGGCTGCAGCTCCAAATAAACAACTGCAGGTGCATTTCTCCACATTGATATTCTTAAAACTCCTGTCCCTTCACCCTTCCTGCTCTATTTACCATCCCTATGTCGGCACTAGAACTTCCTTTAATTTTATTATTACTGTAAGGCTTTGAAGGGTTGCTTCTCTCTGCTCCCACCCTTTGCAGAACAACTCCATAACTACAAATTGGGAATTACTGGCTTGCTTGGGATGCTGAGTACTCAGTACGGTTTCAAGTGCTGAACTTCATGCAAGACAGTTCTGGCTTTTCTAATGTTCCTGAAGCCACAGCAATCCCTCTGTAATTAGCAAAAAACCAAAACCAGCACCAAGAAAGTGACTTAGTCCTTATCTCCCCCTGTCAAACACTATCCCATTAATAATGCATTTCCTTGGTTGCATGACCAATTACTGTTCCCACTAAAGGCCATGGCAGCATTCCAGAGGAACAGAAGTCGGTGCCTGCAGCACAGAACTTGTGTCTCTCCATTGTTTGTTTTGTTACCTCCCTGCCAAATCCAAGGGAATGCCAGGTCACCTTCCAGCCAGTGCAGAAACCCTGGGATGCTGGGTATTCCTCTAATTCAGCCTGTCAGACCCAGAAAAGAATTGCTCCCAAAAATCTACAAGGAAATTGCCCCTTTTTTTTTCTGGAATACACACCAAGGTTATGATGGACAAAATTTGCTTTTTGGTGCTGATCAATTGTCTGTGAAACAAAAATGTGGCTTAGAGCTTATTGTCCACTTTTAGAACAACACAAATGCAGGAAGAAATGTTACAAGACTTACCCATTTCCAAACTGCAGGAATCACAGGTGGTAATTCCTGACACCAAGGAGTTATTACAGCTAGGGGAGTTACCACAGTGCCTTTCATCAGACAGAGCTGCTTGTTGGATTTTGGGTGAAAAACTTCTCCTACTCCCCCATTAGTGCTGTTCAGAGTGTAATTCTTCCCTTCTGGGGTAAAGACAACTTCATCTCAGAACTGATTTATGGAGTGATTAACCAGAAACTACCTTTAAATATTTATATTTGCACTTATGTATATTAAGTTTTACAGTAACATCATCTAACTGTGGAAGACAACTGGTCTCCTCCCAATTACTCAAACCATTCTGGAATTTTGGTTGGTGAAACCTTCCACTCCACTCCTGCAGCCCTTTTCACCAAAACTGAGGTTGTTCCTCCTTTGATCTTCCATATCAGGATTTTTTATTTAATTATGCCAGTATTAATATCCAATGAATTGGGGTAAGTTTAGTTATTTTAAGTCCCTGCAGTGCTTTTTGAGGCAGAAATAACCTCTCTTTAATCCTAATACTTCTACCCACTATACAACAGACTGTGAGGAGCCTTGAAGAAAGAACAATACTACAAAAACCCCAATTTATGGGACTGCTGTTGTCTAAACAGGCTCTAAAAAATAGATGCTAGCACAGAGCAGTGTTTGCCCTCAGCCCTCACTGCAGCATTCCCTTTCCATCAGAGTGCTTGCAGCAGCAGCCATGCATTAATCAGGAAGCTCGAGTGACTAATCCAGTTCAGTGTGTCTAGTAAGAGGATTCCAGCAGCAAACATGGCCAGTTTGCTAAGAGGAAAGCAAGCCCAGCAAGGCAGCTCTGGAGGGCGTCAGGGAAACCAGAAGTGACAGATTGGTGTCACCTCAGAGAAAGTATGGCAGGAGATGGCACCAGGCTTTTCTCCACACAGAGAGCAAAAGTGAGCAGGTCCAGCAGAACCCTGTTCTGCAAGGTTACTTCACTCCTGACAAGGCACAGAGCTCTCCTTCTGCTCACAGCTCTGGCAAGGCTCCATTTCTAAAATTCCTTAATCGAACACAAACAAACCCATACATTTCTGAAATGCCTGTCATTTAGGAGTTAAACTCCAATTTTAATTAACATGCCTGGCCTTTAGGCTTAATGCAGTGAATTTCCTTAAATTCTAGTAGAATACAAGTCAGACACAACATTTTCCCCCCAAGAAAGTCAGCATTTTCCAAAATTCACAAATAATTTGTCAAAGTCTGTTCCCACTATTTATTTATTTCCCAGTTTCAACTCTTTTTAGACAGAAACTATTAGGAGAACAGAATAGAAACTATAGATAGAAACCATTCCTGTTTAAATAGAAACTATTTAGTGGAAACTATTTCCACTTACAGCAAGAATGAAGCTGGCCTCCACATTATACATTCTTGCTGCACTGCATTTTGAAAAAATAAAATTCAGGGGTATTTACAGTCATAACAGAGTGATATTAGTATGGGGTAGAAAGGGATATAGGTCTCAACTCAGTTTTGATGTCTAATTATCCAACTGTTCTTGCCTTTTTTCTATCTTACCATTGGGATTCTTTGGCTCCTCAAAACCAATGATGTTCTCATTAAATCTAGAGACACTGCTCTGCTGTTCTGCACACACTGCACTTCCTCAAATGGGATGGCTTTGGACTCAGGATACTTTACCAGAATCTGAGGATTAAATAAAATGAGAAGATTAATGCCCACAGTGCCAGCCAAGGCTCCATGAGTTGCAGGAACACAGCAGCACGTGACTTGCAGCACAGAAAAATGCCCTCTTCACGTTTCCTCCCCAAAAGAGTGAGCACTTTAAATGGCTGCTTCCCTCTCCTCAAGCCTTGCCTTTCTAGGGGAGTTGGGGTCAAATTTTCAACTCCTTTTGAGCACCCAGCTCCACCCCTGGAACACATCAAAACAATTTTTGGCTGCTCTTCCTCTGTATCCAATGTCCCCTTTGTTTCTTGCCTTCCTGCCTCCTTGTTCCTCAAAATACGAGCAAAGCACTTGGCTGGAAAATCTTTGACTAAGGGGGTAGTTTCTGCCAGGTAGCTCCAAGGGAAATGTAAACTACTTTGTTAGGCAGGATAGAGTTTTCCAGGAGGATGGAACAGCTACTGAGCTCCTGCTACACTTGAACTTTGTCATTTACCATGAGCTGAACAAGAGCTATTGACCACAACCTCAACAATGGGGGCTTGTGTATAACCACAGAACAGTGCAGAAGCAGCTCCTGCACATTCTCGAAAGGAGATTTTACTGCTTAATGCAAAGGTGCAAAGAAAATCAATCCAGTGGTGAGCAAAGTACCTTTCTAAGCACACCTTGCATTGATGGAGAAGTGCAGTGCTCAGGTTAGGAAATGTCCTTCCCAAAATTCAAACCATGGGCTGCAGATTTGGTGCAGCTGCCCAAACTGACACCACCCACTCCAGGGAAGGGGGACAGAGCAGCCAGTGGGAACAGCAGCTTTAGTATCCTCCTGAAGGCTCCTAGAGTGTTCTAAGCCTGACCCACAAGCACTGCAGGTGTGAGGGTAGGAGTCAGATGCAGCCCTGACTCCCAGGTGCCTGTGGAGAGAGGACTGGATACAGGAACTGGATCCACAGCAGACCACACTTAACCAGGATTTATTGCAAGCCCACGGCTCAGGACTGCAATGGACTTCAGATGATGGATGAGGGTGCAGCTTCCACCACAGTCTGAACTCAGGGACAAATACACACCCATTTTCCATAAGGAAAACCACTGAAACCTTCAATTTTAGTAAGAATAGTAAAAAAACAGATCTCCCTTTATAGTCAGAATGGATGTAAGCTACAGGTAGACAAGGAAAAAAACAGGATGAGAGGGCACACATTTAATCACCTTGGAATAATTTATCTGCATTGTTATGGAGAATTTTAAGCCACAGCTGGTTAGATAATCCCAGTTTGAAACAACATATTTATTTTAAATTACCACTATAACTTAATTAATTATCACAAAGAGCCTGGTCTATAACAGAGTTGTTACACAGAACTCTCAGTGCTCCAGTTCTGTAGTTATGTATTTTTGGTGAGATTACAAACAGTAGAACATAAATTTATTATTATTTTGCATCTAAAATATGACTCACAGTGTAAAGATTAGGTACCATCTGGTTGTATGTAACAAGTCTCATTGTGCACAAATAACCACCAGCACTTCTAAGCTTTTATCTGTCTTTCAAAGCTGCAATAAATTAGATATTGGCATTTCAGACACTAAATGTTGACATTCATGGTGGAAGATGTCTAACACAGCAATCAGGAATTCTTACTTGGTGGGAACAGGGAGCATTTATGTTTATCCCTAGCACAGAAAAGCATCCAAATGCTTTGGCGACATTTGATGGAGGCAGAGCAAATATCATGCAGCAGAAATGGCAGAGCTTTGTGCTCAGTGAGCTTCCCTCCCATTAGTATCTAGTGTTGAAATCCGAGAAGTCAAGCTTGGAAATCTCCTTTTCATTGGAAAAATTTGTTTTATCGATGCGGGAACTTGGGCTTCCAACTTTGCTCAGCCAGGATTTCCTGCAGGAAAAATAAGAGAGAGTTGGCAGATAAGGAACTGCATGTGTGGGGTTATTCTCTGTCCTGCCTTCACTCACTTTTACTTTTTTAAGAGCCATATAAAAGCATCTTTCAATAAGGAAATGACCCCAAATCTGTTCTTTTCTGTGTTCCCTCCCTCTCCCCTTTAAAAGCAAACTAAACTCTTTAAAGGTGTCAGTGTTTCCAGGGGATTTACACAATATTACATAAAACCACAGCTGACAAAAAGGCTAAAGCAGATTTGCTGCAATGATCCCTCCTAAACGCTATCAATAGCATTCCAACAGGTAGAATTACCTTTGCAGATTCAACCCTGTGCTTTTAGCAAGGACCTACAAAGCACCAATAACTGGAAAATGTCAGGAAAGCACAATCCCAACAGCCAGTTTGCCCCTTGCTGGCAACTAAAAGTATGGAAAGGAATGAGTTCAAAATGAGCAAAAAGACATCAATTATGTCAGAGCAATACTGATTTGTAATAAATACTGAATGTTATCCTGGATATCCAAACACTGCAAATGCAGCAGGTGAGGCCTTACACAGAGGTTTATTTACAAAAAATACTCAATCACTATCTTTGGCTGTACTTCACTCCCAGAAGTAGAAATATCATACCACAATGAAGGAGAAATATATTCCCACACAAATAATTCTTATAAATTAGCATAGACACTTAACTTATTAGTATTGAAAAGAAATACTCACTTAAATTTTGACTTGAAAACAATAGAAGTTGTCTTATTAAATGAGTTATGCTAATTAATCCTTTACAGAATCACACTGAGAATTGTAATCTGCAACATTCTCACAGTGAGACCTAATTTTGATGTCGTTATAAAAAGAATCATGCACAGCAATTACTTACCTTGAGCCATATGACATGAGATATAAAAACACACCTTCCTAGAGACCCTACACACAGGATTTTTTAAAAAAGCAGTTCCTGACACCAGAAAACACTCCAAAACATCTCAAGGGCCTTCAGTGGTTATGAAAAACAAATAATTTCCCCACAAATCATGTTAGTCCCTCACAGACTGCTCTCATCACTGGCACAGACAGCTCTAAAGTTCCATTCTGTGTGAGTTGAGCACTAAAATAGAGGCTCTGTACAGAAAAACTTCCTACAAAACAGCAACCAGGCCCAGGTATCTAATGTCCCAAGTGGGACTTGCCTTATTTTAACATAAAGAAATTAAAATATCTGTCAGATGTTTCCATTTCTTCACACCTCTTGTTCTCTGCTGCATGTTGAGAACAACCTCCTTTCCTGTGTGCTTCTGATGAAGCCTTTCCAGCAAGGAATATAACACAGGAATAGGAGTCCAGGAGCAAATCCAGAGAACACAAGTTCCCAGTCCTGCTGCAGCCTCAAGGCAGAGGGGATATTTCAACAGAAGGAAACAAGCCTAGGGACACAGCAGTCCCCTTTGTTTCACATTGAGAAAAAAAATCTGAAAAAGGTCCCTGTTTATTTACCAGGAAAGTCTCTTATGAAGTTGGATGTCATTGAGTGAGAAGTAAGAACATGTATTTGAAATACTGAATTAATCTCCTAAAAATAGTAGATATTGCTATTTAAGTAATGTGACAGTTTGTTCACTATTTCCTTTTTCTTCCCATTTTGAAGGTGAGTTTATCCTGGGATAAAAACCAAAAGGAACATATTCCTTGTCCAGCCTTCACAACAAAAACTCTTCCCTAGGTGCTTCCAACTCCCAAGTTCTGCTGGGTGAAGAAATAACCACAAACTCTGACCAGAGCAAACGATCCATTCTCAGCCTCTCACATGAATAAGGATGAAGCACAAATTACAAAAATCCAATTACAGCAACCCAGCTCCATGGAAACTCCTTACAGAATGTGTGTGTTTTATTCCTTATTTCATTCAGGAGGGAGGGGAGGAGGCAATACCTGGGAATTGCATAAATTTGGGGCTCAGTTCTTCATTGAGATGCTCTGCTTTGAGAGGACTTTCCTCAGCTATTTCCCTCTCTCTGCTCAAGTGACAGCCCAGTCATCAGCACTATGAAGAAGCACATTTTTTACAAGCTAAGAAAACAAAGTCAGTATTTCCTAGAAGTTAAATGTCATCTCCAATCTCATCACTACCAGGAGTATTTTTAAAAATGCTTTTAACTTATGAGTCTCCAGATCAAGAGTGAAGGTTCTGCACCCTCCTCTAGCTTCACTCAGCCTTCTCAATTCCCATTCACCTCAGATCTCTTCCTGTGTGCAGAGATGA
This sequence comes from Vireo altiloquus, assembly GCA_013396875.1. Taxonomy (NCBI): domain Eukaryota; kingdom Metazoa; phylum Chordata; class Aves; order Passeriformes; family Vireonidae; genus Vireo; species Vireo altiloquus. The sequence continues at coordinate 150,953 of VZRF01005417.1, read as the reverse complement.
GCTACAATTACTTGCATTCGGAGCCTTAGCTCGGCACTTCCAGCATCCATGTTAAAATTCACTGCTCCTTCCCACTTCTCCTCAGGAGTGCAAAGACTTCCTCCCCCTCGCTCGTCTGAAGCAAACGAGGACATTCCCGAGAGGACACCACACAGCCTACTCTTGTCTTCAAGGGTTTGTTCCCAAAGTGACTGCTCCAACAAACTCAGAACAAGAGCTCATTTCATTTCATGGAATGGTTAATTTCCTTGGGTTGGGAGAGATCTTAAAGCCCATCCAGTTCCCCATCCATGGGCAGGGACACCTTCCACTATCCCAGGCTGCTCCAAGCCCTGTCCAACCCGGCCTGGGACACTTCCAGGGATCCAGGGGCAGCCACAGCTGCTTTGGGCACCCTGTGCCAGGGCCTGCCCACCCTCAGGGAACAACTCCATCCCAATATTCCATCCACCCCTGCCCTCAGTCAGTTTGAAGCCATTCCCCTTGTCCTGCCATTCCATTCCCTTGCAAACATTCCATGTCCAGCTCAAGCACTGCACGTCCATGAAGTTGCTCTGGGCCATGTTCTGACTCCACTGAGCTCTGGATAACCACAGATTTCTGAGTTACACAACCTCCCTGTCCAGGGGAGAAGCCAGTGCTCCTGAAACAGCTTCTCAACCCAACCACAGAGCTTCCCCCATGTTCATGGGGGATACTCCTCAGAGCTTAAAACAATTGGATCTGCCATTCTCTCCCTTCTCTCATTTCATTAACTAAGACAAACCTTGCTAAGAGACACTGCCTTGTCTCCCAGGCAACAGAGCCCTTCCCACTCCACACGTTCTTGGGAAAACAACGTCTCAAGAGCTGGGTTTGCACCATTCCCGTTTGGATCTGTGCAGAAAGAGCCTAGCTGTGCACAGCATTCCCAGCAGGAAAACACTCCTACCTGCTAACTAGGCACAATGGAGCCTGGCCAGGTACCTGCAGAGCTCCCTGGAAATGTCATTTAAGGAGCTTCATCTCTGCACCACAGGATAATCACAGAATCCAAGGCTGGAAAAGATCTCCAAGATCAAGTCCAACCTCTGAACAAACACCATCATGTCAACTAAACCACAGCACTAAGTACCATCATTAATAATAATAAAAATAATTAATAACACTGGCACAGCCCTAAAACTCACTGTGCTTGGAATACTAAAGCAACAGAGTGACTTTCTGATTTCCTGAATAATATTTATTTTTTAACTCCAATCTATGTTATAAAACAGATCTCTCTAAAATAAACAGCTTGCTTGGCATTATGCTCTGAAGGATTTCTCTGCAATGTGAAAACTACTCCTCCAGTAGTTCATTTTTTGTATGCAAAAAGACAAACTTTTATCCTGATACTGGAGAAATTTACAGTCTATGGTGCTAGGAGAAAGGACCTGGAAATGCCTTCCAGCATTAATAGTTAATAATAATAATTAATATGCCTAGTTCCAGTGAGGAACTAGGCACAGGTTAGGAATATGTTCCTCTCTCTTCACCTCCAGCACAGTGTCACATAAATGGAATAGGAGAAACCTGTGCTTTTATTTAAAGGGAGAGAAAATAATGGCACTGGCTTTAGACTTTAATTTCCCTTTGTTTAGGATAAAATACTGCAGAGAATGTTACTTTTGAAGATTATATTTACATCTGCAACAGCATATAGACCAGGCTTGCAAGTATTTATAAAATCCCTCCAAAAATATTATTGCCTTCTGCAACAGCACTGTCCCATTTTCATAAATCCTGATATTTCCACATCTGCAGAAGAAATGTGGAATTCTCTCCCATGGCTGTCTGACTTCTGAGCTTTAGGGAAGAACTTTAGCCATGGTTTTCAAGCTTTGCTCTGTAATCTTTAGGGCCAGGAACATTTACTCAAAACCTTTTGTTTTTATAAACCCAAAATTCCTCTAGTAGCCTGTACAAAGATACCTCCCACCTTTCCCTCCTCAGCTTACTGCAGAGCCATTCCCATTGTCTCTACACTGCTGCTCCTCCTGCCAGGAAAATAGGTAACCATAAAGGAAATTTATAGGGTTTTGTGTTGTAAAAAAAGTAGCAGGAAGAGTAAAAGCCCAGCCAAAAAAAAGTGTGTTGGGAATACTGGGATTTGAGAACAAGGCAAAGTGCAAGGGAGGGGAATTTTAACCCCTCAGTTAGGATGGTCCCAGCAGAGCCCACCACATCCCAGCCAAGTGAGGGGTTACTCCAGAGGATGGAAGCAAGGAAGCTAAAGCAGCAGGATTGGAGGATACAGTGGGAGGCTGGAAATGAAGGAACCTGCTGAGGCGTGGGCATGGCAGCCCAGAATAGAGCTGCAGCCTGGAGGTGTGTGGGAGCCAGGCTGCTCCGTGCAGCCCAACAGCAGCAACGCCTCAGCCCATCACGGGTCCCACACAAGGTCTGCCAGTGTGTTAGCAAGGGGAGAAAGGTACTTCATCAAAACTGGTGTCTGACTGCTTTTAAACACAGCTGGCAGATGAATGTTGTTAATTTGTTTATATTTCTTCCTGCCCTGCTGTGCTCAGGGCCAGCATTTCCCTCGGGAATCCACGATGAGCTTTTCCTCGAGGTATATTGGAAAGGATGTCAACAGTAAGGGCACATCAGCAGGATCTGAGATATTACAGATATTGTGGGACAAGGGCCCTGAGTAAGCCTCAAATATACATTTTGGTGGTGCATTTCTATTTATAAACTTGAGAAAAGTGACTTATGTGTTAATCATCACATTCTATACGGTATTGGCAAGGCTTTTTTAATGTAAAAGCGATCATGGCCAGTTCACATCAGGAGAAAATTTGGCTCTACATAACTCAACTTTACTCTGACACTGGAATCTGATCTATGTTAAATGTCCTCACCTATTACTTTAAAGAGGAGGAAAATTATCCCACAAAGAAAGAAACCAAGCCTGGAGTTGTTTTGTTTTTATCATATACGATGCCAAGATCTGTTGTGCATTTTCCTGTTAATCATCTTGGTAACCTTCAAGGAGGATTTAATCATTTCAACATGAGATCATAAGTATATTTTTATTAAAACTTATCAGCATACCTCTTTGTTTAAGCCATGTTAGGCAAGTCACTTTTGGCTTCTTTCAGAGATCTTATCAGAAAAATCTCAGTCATTTGTTCCAAAGTAAAGAAGTGAGTGAAAAGTAAACCCAAATCCAGCCATTCCAGTAACTCAAACAAAGCTTTTATGTCCACACTGACCTACAGAAGAGTAGGAGACAAAGGGAATTTCCAGTGAAGCCTGTGTCCTGTCTCCCAGAGCAGTAAACACCCCAGGAAGCCAGCAGCAGCCAAAAGGCCCATTGTGTTTTCTCCCTGGAATCCGTCTGCCCCTACAGGGACACTTGGCTCCTCAGGCTGACTGGGAATTTTGGCTAACCCCACTCACAGCACAGAATGCCACTCAAGGTTCTCTCCCGTTCCACATCTATTAAGCCCAAGGCCACAGGAAGCTTAAATGAGGAGGAGCTGTTGCTGTTGGGGTACCAACAAAAGAAAAGCTCAGCACCCATCACCCACATCAGACTGAACAAGGACTAAAAGACTTCAGCCTCCAACCAACTTTGCCCCTCAAAATGTTAATTAAACCCTTACCTTGGCCATTTCAGAGCCATAATGAATCATCACACTTGACCAGTTCAGCTTTACTTCAAATCCATGTCCTTACCCAGCCTGGCAGAAACCCAAGAGCCACAAGTCCAGCTGACCAACACAGTCAGGAATTTGAAAGACAACACTTCCCTGTTCTCCAGTCCCAAGGCTCAGCCAGACAAAAAAGCCACGAGGAACAACACCCACAGTTCCATCTCCTTGGAGGAGATACTCACACTAAAGAATAATTTATTATGCAAGAACCAAAACCAAGGCCAGGCCAAACCAGAGTGAATTCCTTCAAGCACCACTGGGATTCTGCTATTTTCCTCCAAAGTCTTCCTTACTTTACAAATCTCTTTGGATAGTTAAAAGAATGAAAAAAACCAGTTAGGAGGCTCACTGAGAAGCTGGCATTTCCAATTATAAAGGTTTTAAAGGAAAGCATCAACACTTTTAAAGTAGAGCTCTGAGCAAGTCTGAGGGCCAACATTTAACATTTCCAGCACTGCAGTGACTGTACATAAATTTACCTTTTCCTAGAATGCCTCTGTTGGAACATTTCACAAGCTAACAAGGTTGGCTTACAACTAAGAACTTTGGGTTTCTTTTTATCCTTAGCTTGCAAAACAGTTTTGAAATTTTTTTGTCAAGCATTCAGCCAGCTCAGCTCTATTTTTTCCCCTGATTTTACACTATGTGATCTAATTTGTTAATTTAAATTGCACACTTTCCAAGGAAGCAGTTACACCCTCCCTTTAACCTCCCATCTCCAAGGGCTTTTTTTAAAGCAACTGTGATATAACATCATAGACATTTCAGAAAATAAGAGCAGCAAGAAAATGTTTTAAATATGCAATATTAGAGAGTACAAGTGTTCAGGAAAACACCAAGTGGATTCCACTAGCTAATAACCTGCTTAAATTTTATAAGCTGAGAAAATTTGAGCTTTATCAAGACTTATTTTCAAAATACTCTATTTTTTTTGGTATTACAGATAGCTTCCAAGCAGGAAGCAGAAGATTAACATAAGGATGTAGCAGGGATTGTGTCAAGAGCTCCTGGAGGCTCCCAGCACAGCAGAGTGTGGAGGTGCATCCAGCAGGGTGTGCTCACAAGGCAGGGACAGCACACCTAACACACACGGGATGTGCACACAGCCTGCCCTGGGGAGCAGAGCAAGGACCAGGATATGGATTATTTATTGTTTCCATCATACACCTCCTCCCCTGTCTGCTCTGCCTCGAGGTAAAGCTCCAGACACAACAGCCTGAGGCAGGAGGGGCTCCAGGAGGGGATGTGCCAGGCTGTCCCACAGGGACCTTCGAGAAGCAGCTATCCCTTTCCAGTCATAGCCCAAGGAATTGTATTCCACTTCCAGTAAGAAAATAATTCTAATTCTTTGACATTTTGCTTCTTTATCATGTTTTACTTATGATTTCACCTGCATTCAAAATACCATTTCTGGCAGATCTAATCTCAATTTCACTTTTCCCTGGCTTTCCAAGTTCTATGAAGTTATCCTTTCCCTCTCTATTAAACACCTCACGCTAATGAAGCCATTCAAGCCCTGATCCCAAACCACTGCAACAGAAAGGATGCTGGACAGATCAGTTGAGATATCAAATAAAAGAACCAAATATAACTCAATCAAGGCTATTTGATTTCCTACAAGTCTACATTGCAACATCTCTAATTGTTGGGCTTTATATTTTCTATTAATATTAAAAAATTTGACAAAAAAGAGATTTTTTTCACCCCAGCATGCCGAGGGCAAAGCCCATCCTGGGGTCCATGGACTGTCACTATGGATATTCTCACTGAGGAAAAATAAACACACTTAAAGCTCCCAGCTATTTAAGGAAGCCATCAGAGCATGAAGAAGAATCCCAGTTCAATGTTTCTTTGTGTAAAAAAATTGTTAAACCAGGCTTTTAATATGTACTGAAATGAGATCTGATACGTGTTCTTGCTGTTCAGTGTTCTACTATGTCTCACTTTTATTAAACCTCATTTTCAGAGTATTTACCTAAAAACATTCTCCTGTTTATTTGCAAGAATGATAAAAATGAGTGAATCAAGAAATAGATTTTTTATTCCTTTTCCCTATAAAATGAACCCAGACTGGAAATCCCAAACTATTATCCTCTCACAGAAGCTCTGATACTTCCTTACTTGAAGTTATCACTTACAGAAAACAAACCAGATTGATTTTATTATCACTGAGGGTAATTGGTTTCATCTTTCCACCTAAACTTTCCATGGGTTTGGACATCTCCCTGCTCATTCCAAATCCACCCTTTAACCATACACGATTTTAGTCATGAGAGCTTCAGATTTCAAAAAGTCAGAAGAAAAGAAGAATTCTACTAAAGGCAGCATCTTATTTCTACCAAAGTCAACAGTATGATGACAGAGAGATAGACTTGGCTTCTGTTTTCACAAAATTTAAACAAAGAACTACAACTACTTGCAAGAAAAATATCAAAATCAAAAGAAACCATCTTTGGAAGACTTTTTCATACTATTTAAGTATTCCCAAATAGGCCTGGTTAATAACTATTTATAAGTACCTTGTCCTGCAGAAATTTTTAATTTTGTTGTTTATGCCTCATAATTCCTTAATATACAGCAGCTTTTACTATTCTGTGAGATGCTTGGTTAGAGGAGAATGATTGGCGAAGCATAAGTATGTTCTTAAACTTCATCTTCTTGGGTTTTTCCATTTTTCCTTCAAGTTTCAGGGGCTGTCAAGGAATATCGAACATCTCCTCTGTTTTCTGTAATTGATGCCATTTTCCTTCCTTCCCTTCCCCCTTTTTGAATTTCCTTCTGCCTGGACAGACCTCTCCCTGATGGCTTTCCCACGGAGTCTGGCTGCTGCAGGAGCTACATGGGTTGGGATGCGAATTGAGAACTACAAAAATATCTTGGAAAACCACAGGTCTCATTAGTGGCTCATTTTACTGAAATTTATGTAAAAGTATTTAACAAAAACCCCTCAACTCATTTCAAAATAAACCTTGACTTCCTTGGTGCTTGCAGTGACAAAGATTTCCAAAGGCAGGGAGCTAAAAGCCTCACACTGAACACATGGAGGCATTCCTAGAATAAAAACCTCTCAAAAGGCAAGCTCAGGCTCTTTGATTTTGCTCATGGCTTATTTGAGCATTTCTAAGTGCACAGACAATAAAAGATGTTTTCAGTTTTTGGCAACACCAAGACCTTTGAAGAATAACAACAAAAGTAATAATTTATAGGAGGAATTATGCAAACTTCCAAACATTAGCAGTGTATGACTGGGGGAGCTGCTCTGAAATAATAATTTCACAAAATTCATGTCAGAACAGTTCATGTCATCATGCTTCTTATAAAAACAAGCTGCCTGGCTGTCCAGAAAAAACAGTCCAAACACTATATAAATCATATCAGTTAAATATGAACTCCACAGCAGCTGCATTGAAATTCAGGACAGTGCATGTGTGGGATGAAGAGAGTGGCTAGACCATGGATCTGCCTCCAGATAAAGGCACTAAAAGCCTCCAGGAATTCCCACCCCGAGATAAAGACCAAGTTTTAAGAATATTTACGATGATATGACAGATTTTACCACCAGATCTAACTGAGATCAGAAGGAGCTCAGGAGCACATCAGCTCTGTGAGTCACATTCCAGGCTCTCAGACTGGGTACCAGGAAAAGGAGGAATCACTGGAGGTCTTTCCATCCTTTATCCTCCCAACAAGCAGGAACAATTGCCATTTCATTGAGCACAGCACTAAGACAAGTGCAAAGTCAGTCCCATTTCTTACATCATGCTGAATCCTTCTCCTGTGTTTGGAGAAATGAGTGGCTGCTTATTCTGGTGGAATTTTCATTAGCAACAACTGCTGCTACCATGTAAATAGATCCTACTGAGGGCAAATCTGCATTTATAACCAGTGCAAAAAATACACAATGAACTAATTTTTCCTGTGACAACTCCACACAATATATTCTCAACCCCACAGGTTTCCAGTTCCAGACATGCATTTTTAAAACAAGCCATCCCTCAAACTCTTGGATACCAACCACCAGAGCACATCGCCCCTTGGACAGACACACTCAATTATTTAGGCAAACCAAACTCCTTCAGGAAACTGGAAATTCTGGCACTGGGAAGGCAACAGATGTCAGAAGCCAGGCAGCAAGGACTTCTAGGAATTCATCAGCCAGTGAACACCTGTAATGCTGATTCCAAGCATTAAACACCCAAAATGCCATAACCAACCCAGTACACAGCTGCTGCCTCAGCTTTCTTTGCAATCAAGGGCATTTGGCCACAGAACTTGACTAATTCTTGAATAAATAATTCAGATTACATCAACCACTTTCCTGCCCTTGTATGAAATTCCGAGTGTGGACTGTGGAGTCCCAGGAAAGCCAGAACACTGCAATACAAGTTCAGAATTCCCACATGGAATTTGGCTCTGCAGCTCCTTTGCTACAGGACAAAGAGCACAAGAGTTAATAGGAAGGTGCCTGCAAGTAATGCATCTCTACCAGAGAGCAACTTTCCCCCATAATATAAAGCAGCAAAAAGGATTTTTATTTAATTAAAACATCCGTTTTGGCTTTAAACTCAGTACAGGATGTCACAGGCTTGCCTACATATTTGTTTACTGAAACAATGGAAACAAGAGTTCAGAATTCAAATATTGACAGATCTACCATTGTGGAGTGAATCCTTCTGTTCATTCTTCTTTGACTTCATGATAGAAACAACCTTCTCTCCTCTATGTAATTTTACTTATTTATCCATATATTGATCCAGTATGCAGAAAAATACTATGATATTTCCTTAATTTTTAACCCTCTCAAATAGATAAAACTCCACATTTCAGCTTTAAATAATTATTTCCACCCCATTTCTAAGTGTTGGACATTTTTAGTGACTTACCTTTCCCAGTACTGGAAGACAAAGCCCCCAAATTTATAAATATTGATGGGTCCATTTCTTAAGGGTCCTTCTTCTTCAAGATGCATGTTAAGAATCAGTTCAGTGACCACCTAGGAAACCTAACCACTAAAATAATTTTCTGGTCTGGATATTAATTTATAAATAATTTTAAACCAAGAGTCTGATCCCCTACAAACACATCCAAACAACTGGTAACATAACTAACTCAAGGATCAAGTCTATCAGCTTAGGAAATGTGGGTTGAGCTTCTCAGACAAAGAAATCCAGCAGGAACTTCAAGGGGCAACACCTCCAGATAAAAAGCAGCACGATTACAGTTGAGATTCAGAATATTTCATTAAATATTAATATCGCCTGCTTTGCCTTGCTCCTGCAGCAGCAGCAGCAAAAGGATTAAAACACAGACAGAAAGACCTGCCCAGCTAATCAAGTTGTAGGTGATGGTTAAATGTAACTTTGACTCCTCTGCTGGCGTTCAGAGATTGAGAACAAGTTCTCTCCAAACCCCACAGGACCCAAAATGCTGCATGGATCCCAAGAACTGATAAAGGGATGACAGCTCCCTACATTTCACAGAACATGAATCACTGATTTTATTAGGGAAAGACACATTTTCCCCAGATACACAATGGATGTACAACGGGGGCGACCAGCAAACACCAGCTGACCGAACTCTGAAGCAACAGGGCAGAAAATAAAACTTCTTTATTCCACCTAAACACATTTACAACCCTTACAAGATTAATTAGAAAACAAACAGGGAGAGCCCTAAGGAGAACAAATTACCAGAACAGAAAACTATGCATAAACAATTCAGGCCTTTATCTGCATGTATAATTTTAACACAATTACATTTACTATGAGCACAGGGGACAAAAATGGTTGTGTGGCTGCAGCTTTCACATGAACCATAAGCAGCTCAAAGCTGCCACATTTAAACAGAGCAGCCACACAACTCTAATGGAAACCTGGCTGAACACCAGATCCAAGCACAGACACTAAAGGGGGTGCAGGGAGCACTTAATTCAGAGTCAGGAGTAGCTTTCCCATTCAGTTTTATGTGGATAAATCTTTCTGTCTCTCCCATTTTTCTCTCTTTACCACCCTCACAAATCAAGGTTACTTTGCCATGTCTCCAGTCCATTGCACACCTTGAGTGAAAGCTGTGTGCTCCAAGCACTCTGCTGCTGGCACAATGTTGACTTGGGAACTCAGCAAATAGGGCAGATGAAAACCAAGAAACAGTTTTAGAGCAGAGTTAAACATGGCAAAGAATAAGTATGAACAAGATCAGCATGCCTAAATCCACACAGATCAAGGCAGAGCAGCACCTCCCCATAACCCCTCAGCTCCACATCCCCTGGTTTTATGCTCAAAACAGCCAAAACAGTCATCAACACTGGCAGAAGCAGAACCCCAGGGTGGGTCAGACACCACAGTGGCTCAGTCCCACCATCCCAGAGCACACAGCACAGGATTGTGTCCAGCTGCCTCTGGAGTATCTCCAGAGAGGGAAACTCCACAGCCTCTCTGGGCAAACTGCTCCAAGAAGTTCTTCCTCCTGGGCATCAGTTCCTGCCTGTTCCCCTTGTGCCACAGCTGGGCAGAGCCTGGGCCCTGCACACAGGGACACCTGAGGGCCCCTCTCAGCTGGGGCTCTCCAGAGGCTGAACAGCCCCAGCTCCCTCAGCCTTTCCTGGGCACAGAGATGCTCCAGGGCCTCCCTCAGCTCCGCAGCCTCTGCTGGCCCCACTGCAGGAGCTCCCTGGCCCTCCTGTCCCGAGGATCCCAGAACAGAACACAGCACTCCAGATGTGCCTCACCAGGATCACTCCTGACTTGCTGGGATTGCTCTTCCAATGCATCCCAGACCCCATGAGCCTCCCTGGCCCCCAGGACACTGCTGGGCAGGGACAGCTTGGTGTCCACCAGGACCTCCCAGGTCCTTCTCTGCAGAGCTGATCTCCAGCAGGTTGGCAGGAAAAGTCTATGCAGAATGAGGGCACCACCCAAACCTCCTGAGGAGGTTCCTTGGTTGCTGCTAGCTCTGTAGGAGACAGAACAGCTCCAGAGTGTGAGGGGACACCAAGGGGCAGGTGACAAGGACCAAGCTTTCCTTTTCCTGATCTACATATCAAACATGGAAGAGAATCAAAGAACTGGGCACACTTTCCCTTCCTGTGCTTCTATAAAAATCACTTTGTAGGCTGCTCCAAAGCAACAGAGCTTAAAGCTGGGGATCTTTATGTAAAATGTGATAAAGAGAACCTAAATCTGTTGCATGATGTTACTATGCAACATTCAAACTGCACCCCTTCCTGATATGTTTTTAAAGTAAATCAAAGTTTCAAAGAGAATTCCAGGTCCCAAGCAATCACTTATTACTTGCAGTTCTTCAGGGCACTTCAGTGAATCCTGAGAGAGATTGTGTTTGCTAAGGAATGCAAAACACTTCCCTTACGGCAAAATTCTTTCAGACAATGAAACTGTTGCTGGCTGGAGAATACAAATCATCCCAGCTCATCAAAAGGATTTTTTGTAAAGCAAATTATTCTTCATTAATTATTACTTTATATACATTCACCAATTGGAACACGAATTTATGTTTCACACAAATGTATGTCTCTTGAATTGATATCCAGCCCTACAAAACAACACAAAATAAATGAGGCATAACCATGCAGGTCACCTTCTCCCATTCACCTTTCCGGAAGCTCCAGTCAAAAATCCAGGACTTCAGTAAACCCTTCAAAAATCCCAAATCAGGAATGTTTCATTTTCCACAAGTTCAAAAGCATTTTGAGCTACAAAGTGGGACTGGGCACCAAAAAGCCTTTTAATATTTTAGAATCAAAAAAATCTCCCAATAATCACCAAGTTAAAGTTGATTGAGTTAAAGAAATTCAGGCCTGTCTCACTCTTCATCAGCAATTAACTTCATAATGAAGAAGCACAAATTTTTCAAGTCTCTGCATCTTTAAAATTCTTATATAACTTTCTTTTAACAAGCCACGATGCTCTGTCTAGCTTTCCTGTTTTACTGCCATGTTGAATATATTCTTCCCCTTGTTAAACTGATTCCTAAATAAGATAATTCTCCAAACAACTAAAACTTCCAGACACCTTGGTTCTTCAATGATGTTTAGAATTTTTAATCTATTAAAGAAAACCCTGGGAAATTGTATTAATAGGGTAGTGATATGCACTCCAAAAATTAAAAAAAAATTGTACAGGACTAGAGCATAACACAAGACATCATCTTGGTTCATCTTCCACAAATACAAATTAAAGCACATTTGAAACACTGCTTGACTAGGAAAAAAAAAAACTTTTATACTCCAGGCTTCTCAGAAGGGACAGAAGAGATCCCAAAACTGGAGTTGTAATGCAAGGGAAGAGGTGAATTGAATGAGGAAGGAGTTATATATTAAAAAGTAGTTGATAATTATTAGTGGCTCTGTGATAATTCCTAGGAGGAATTAGTTCTGTTTACTCCTAGACAGGAGCACAGGCTCTGCAATGGCAAGGTGGGAAATGCTTTTGTAAACTTAAAGATCTCATTTCGATCAAACCCTGCAAGAATGGTGCTGGAAAAGAGGGAAAGATTAAGAAATAAGCACTGGGCTGAGCTTCTCTACATTGGCTGAAATCTCATTTTCCATTAAAGCTGGCAACCAGCTTTTCCAAAATAAGCGAATTTAATTATACTTGACAATCCCAAAACTGCTGTCTTATTTGCAAAAAACTCCTGTTCAACATCAGCCACCAAAAGAAAATCGATATTTCAACTCATCCCTTTTCTCCTGGCATTGATTCCCCTGCAAAGCAGATGGAGACCAGCATTTCAGTAGGGGAGTTGCTGAGAGAAATATCTAGAAGGCACAAAATAGTAACTTCCACATATGCAAGTAGATTGACATCTAGTGTAAAAACACTGAACTACAAAGCCTAGTCTACAGATCAACAAGGATTAATTTAAAATATTTTTAAATGACAAGATAATCAAATCCTCCAAAATCTTTAACACAACGAGTAGGGAAAGAAAGTTGATATGTTGTAGAAAAGATAAATAAAAGGCTTTTCAGTCATTCCACTAAAGACTGACCCCTTGTATCAGCATCATGACCCTAGAATTTAGCTTATGAAATATCTTTGGGCAAAGATGTTTTCATTCCTTTCAAAGGAATACATTTCAAAGTAATCTCAAAAGTTTGTCACTTTTTTACTCTTCCCAGCGTTGGTGGCATTGGCAGAGATTTTGGACCTCACCACATTTTCGTGGCTGTTTCAGCCCTATTTTCACACTCCTGCCTGTATTATTTTCACAGAAGCAATGTCAAAAAAGTAGTATCTTAAAAGCTGAAAGAAGAGCATCCAAACAATTCCCAACTCATTTTCCATAACGACAGTAGGACATCTCTGTGTCTGGAACACAATGATTTGTTGTGTCCTGATACCCTATTGCCCCGAGTGATGACGAATGCCAGAATTAATTCTTTTTATTTTTAAAGTAAATACAATTCCTCAGCTCACCATTGACCCGATGTGTTAATCATTACACAGGTGACAGTTTGTGCTGTGGTAGGTATGACCCAAGGGTTGTTTTGACTCAGGAAAACTCAGGAGTCCAGGAAACCTCTGCATGATGAGTCAGAGGTGAGCCATGGCTGAGGGAGAAGTGCTGGAAAAACGAAACAAAAAATGCTGCTGCTCCCAGGGCCACTCTCACAAGGGCACAGGAGTGAGCTCCACTCTGAACCAAGCCTCCCTGACAGTAACAGCACTGTACACACCAAGTCAGCTGGAAAATGGTTCCTTGGCACCACCTAAACCCTACAGAGTTCCAAAGGGAAAGCTAAGGAGAACTTGCTCAATCCCCAAGACCCTGCCAAACTCAAATGCACTCAAGTTTTGCTCCTCGAGCTAAGGATTTTCAGAAACTGCAAACAGGAGGAACCTGAGGAATAAAAAATCCAAATGTTGCTAATTTCTTGGTTTGGGCTTGAAACCAAACAACATGATATTAACTGGAGAAATGTTCAGTACAGCTCTGTGACTGCCCCCAGGTAACTACTGCAGAAATGTACTGAAAATGAGGGAACATTACATGGGTTTGGAACAAAATGCTTGCTTTTATTCCTTGAGTGTCTCAACTACACTTAACATCCCTACTAGGTAAGATACAAAACCTCCACAGTCCAAAGACAAACTGCAGGAAATGATCCATCACTGATTCAGGATCTGCTTTTCCTCATTTGTCATCAGTATCACACTGATAAAAAAAAGATAAGACTTAAATATATCATAGCCTTACTTGAACATAATTGTTTGCTTTATTTTTACCTTTTTTTTTAATTAGGAGAACTAGACACCAGAGCAGCAAAGTGTGCAATGAGACAGAACAGAGTAAGAAATACCTGGAAATTATTCATAATACTCTTACTATCTCCTTTTCACTAAGGATTAGTAATAATCCCTCATGTTCAGATTTATTAATCAACTGCCAAAAAATCATGAGACCAGCTGAAATCTGAGATCATTAAGCCAAAATTCAGATGTTTGCCTGCCTTTGGGTTTTGGCATCATCTCAACAGTGCAATATGGAAGGCTACAAACCTTTATTTAAAACAGAATTTCAACTCCTATAGAGTAGCTTTGTACCAAGCACTGGGGCCTTAAGAAAAGAAAACATCAAGTATTGTCACAAATGTTTAATTAGCAATGCAGTCAATCAAGATGCTATCACTGAGTCATTAGAGAATTAAATATTATCAGTGTGCCTGAAAACAGATTTAAAAACCATGTTCTCTATAATTAGCTAAAACTAACCTCCCTTTCTAGACTTTTTTTATTCAGCAACTAAAACACGTCAGAAGTAATCTGCTAGAACAACATCCCTCTTGGCATTTCTTATGTTATAAGCCTTTCACCCAAAGGAATTTAATTTTTAACCTTTCTTAAAAAAATCTTTTCATCAAGATCCATATTCTTTGAAAAACCCCTTCCTGAGGCTTTCTTTATTTTTTATTTATCACTAGACAGCTTCAATGTCATCAAGGCAGAATTTCTTTGTCATCCAGTCACTCTGCCACACTAGAGCAGTATAAAATAACCCAAACTTCAACTTAAATTGCCACCAGACAATCTTGCTTCCTGTCAAGCTGGAAGAGAGCCAGAACACCAAAGTGCTCCTGGGTTTCAGTGTCTGCTGGCCTCCAAACAGCTGCTCTTCCCTCTCTTGTAGAGGGACAGAATCACCAACAAAACCAGAAGTACCTGGCTGTCCTGCCCATCTTATTCTCTGCTTTTTGAGCTGGTTACAGAACCAGAACAAATATTTTCTTTTATGCCAGCATTTAGAGTACTTCACCTTATTCCTTCCTCTTCAGCAAACCCCAGGATCACTGGATAAAAGCCATACAGAGGATACTCCACTCTTGCCTAGCCTGGGGGGGAAATGTAGCACAGCCCCTCCCTTTTGCTCTCCTGTATTTAGATGTGACCTTGAGAAGAATTCCAAAAGCCATTGGCACATTCTCCTGCTGATCCACTCTAAGAGCAGGGAAGCAGGCTGAGAACAGAGTTACCAACCACAGAGCTCCAAACAAGCAGCATCAACACTCCCTGGAAATGGACTCTGTGTTCCACCCACAGCCCGTGGCACCTCTGGGTCCCTTCCACCACCAACCTCCACCGTGGGATTTGCCCAATCTTGTGACCAGCTCAACGTGCCTGTTCTGTATTTTGGGAGTGTGGATCAGACAACTTATTCCTACCTAAAGACAGCTGTTTAAAATTAACACTTGCTACATACCAGGTATAACTTCATTGACATCAACACATTATTGACAGGACTACAAACTCTGTCCTTTCCCACTTTGTCCTCTGAGGTTCTCTCTAACAACAGCCACAATAAGCAGCTGCCTGCCAGGAACAGCACCCTGCAAACAAACACTTGGCTGCCCTGGACACAGCCCCATGTAACCCAAGGGGCTGCACAGTCCCTGCCTTCAGTGCTCTGGCACATCCATTCCTGCTATTCACTGGAAACACTGGGATAGGCAGCACAGATCACCTGGCCCAGAACAATAAATGTTCTATTTCTGTCCAGTTCCCCACGTCTCAAAGCACACACCAGGATTTAAACAGGCCAGAGGAGTGAGGGAAGTGTCTCCCACAACAAGACAGGGAGGTATGCACAGGCACAATCCCACTGAAGGCACCTGGGCTCTGCACTCAGCCATCCATCTCAAGGTGAAGGTCATCCCTCTGGAAAGCCACATCAGCTGGAAAAACACTTAAAGCATTTCAGGAAGTTCTATTTTCAAACCTCATGGTACCACAGACCTCTTTTAGGCCTTTCTATAGGAGTCACGTTCATGGTGACTTGATCCCCTTGGGAGAAGACAAATTTCCATGCAGGACTCCAGCTAAAGCCATTAAGTTCATTTTTTTATCTCCATTTGGGAAGATAATTAGGAAAAGGAGAGCAAATAACACAGAGTGGTTTCCTTAGGGCAAAGGCACTGGGCAGGTCTCCAGCAGGAAGGATTTTTAGCACAGGTCCCAGCACCATCCCAGAGCTCCAGCATCCCCTCCCACATCAGTCCCACATGGCCAGGGGACATTTTAACCTGAGGCAGCCCTGCCACCACCACACTGCTCCATGCCTGAGAGCCACGTGCTCCACACTGGGCCATTCCCAGCTCTCCAGCATCCCCTCCCACATCAGTCCCACATGGCCAGGGGACATTTTAACCTGAGGCAGCCCTGCCACCACCACACTGCTCCATGCCTGAGAACCACATGCTCCACACTGGGCCACTCCCAGCTCTCCAGCAGGCGTAGCTCGCATGTCTGACAACCACAAAACTCAAGATGATTTTTAATTCTATTAAACAATACTAAACAAAACATTCAGCATTTCTCAGAACACGTGACTCAGTAAATATTGAGGTTGCCAGCCTTCCACATGCTCCTCTTATTTCCAGCCAGAAACATCCCATTGGATATTAGCTAAAGTACTAAACTAGACACCAAGCTGAATAGATTTTTGTTAGCCTGCATAACTGTGACTAAACTCAGGCAAAAGAGCAGCTTTCAAAGATGAGAATAATATACAGTTCTAATAAAATACTGCAGGTCTGGGGTTGTTTTTGGTGTTCACCTCTGGGTCTACAAGCTCTCCAAAATCTGCTGTGTGTAGTCAGAGAGCACAGCAGAGAAATCCTGCTGCTGTTCTGGTCCTACACCAAGCCCCTCTAGAAGGATAATGAAGACAGCATCACATTTCAGAAGAGATTTCTTGGATGCCTGCTGAGCTGACCTTGTTTACAAGTACTCACTGAAACAATTAACTGCTCGTATGTTCCACTCCACTCTGCATTTTCTGCCCATACTATCCATATGGGCATGAGCCAGAACAAAAATTCCTATGTAATTATCCAATCAATTATTATTAATGTTAGCATTTAACAAAAAAAAAAAACAACCAGCTGGCATACATAACAATTACTTCACTTCTGGTGTGTGAGAACTTCAAAGGACATGTTTGTATTTTATAGCTACTAACAAAGAATGCTGAACTGCTTTGTTTTAAACTACAGGACCAGAGGAGCAAAGAGTAGAGTGGTAAAAGGAAGAGGGAACAACTTGTATCCAGAGTCAGCACCAGAACTCCTGAGCAATTGAGCCAATCGGCTCCTCTCAGTATGAATTTACCAATGGAAACCTCTAGCACATTCTCATTCTCTGGCTCTATTCTTTAGTTTTACTATCTGTTTTTTGATAGTAGGAATTTCATGTTGATAAAGCAGAATGAGGTCCTGACTGACTCCAGCCTATCAGGTTTTTTTTCTTTGTATTTTACCACACTTTGAGATTAGAAAGATTGATTTCTTCTGGACCTGGCAGAAAGCAACAGCTCCAGCTGGGCCAGAGGAACCAGCTGATACAATAATGCAGCTGTAGGGCTCGAAGCAGTCCAAAAGCAGTTACTGGAAACTAAATAAGAGCATAACACACCCTGAAATTCTGGGCAGTGCTTCACTGACATTAGTTAACCAATGCACAGAGCCCCAACAATTTACAGGGAGAAGCTCTGTTCCAAGGATTAGCACAGGACTGGATACCAGCACTCCCACACTCCATCTCAAATCTGCCATAAGAGACTCTGCTGATTCTGCTCTGCCCCAGCTCCTCCATGTGCAGCATGGGAATAATCCACATCTAACTGCTCACCAGAATTATCTTCAATTTTAATTCACATTTGTGCTAGGAATTTTTAATAATGTGTTTACCAAATATCATCTAAGCCCTCATTCCAAATTTAGGTAGTCCCTTCACAGCTCTCAATTTCAGCTCCACCACAATGGCAAAAAGCACACATGAAATCTGGTTTTGGAAGCTGCACTGCATTGCTGCTGATTCAGGATTTAGGACATCACAGACTGCAGTAAGAGCATCAACCCCCCCTGGGCTGGGTAACAGCAGGTCCTGACAGCTGAACTCAACACAAAACTGCTCATGTGTTGTGTGAGCAGGACAAGACAAATCTGGAACACACAGAAATCCATTAGATCTCGACCATATCCCAGCCAGACCTTTTTTAAACATACATGGACACAAGGAGTGATGTTTGTGACAAACAGCAAAGGTGTTTTTCCACCCCTGATGTGGAATGACACTGCTCAAGCAGTTTTCCAGGCAGGCAGGGAGCAGCACAGGCCATAGAAATCTGCAGCTGCAGCAGAATTCCACCTGAGTATGCACTCCCAACCATGGGTAGGTTACAGGTGTGTTACATTCCTTGGAAAACTCTGATTTGCTGGAGGTTGAACAGATTCATCTCCAAAAGGAACTGAATTTGCAGTGTTGGAGTCTCCTCTCCAACAAAGTGGAGCCCTGCAACTCCCTGCCTATTAAGGAAGGCCTCGATTTCCAAACTCCAGCTCCTGGATCCACAGCCTGGAAAAGCAGGGCAGGTCAGGGGGATCTCAGACTGGCAGCTGCTTTTCTCCACCCCTCCTCGAATACCCAGCCAAACCTTTTCCTAAACTCCTGAAAATCTCCCCTGCAAATCACCAGCCATCTAAAATTAAAGATTATTTTAACCCTATCCAGACCAACAGTGGGGTAGACCTGTGGTGCCTGAGAAGTTTCTAGCACAGACCTTAAAATCTAATTTCAAGGAAGGGTTTTTATTATACAGTGAGCAGTGACAGGCTCAGGATCAGCATTTGCAGAGTGTAATGGGATTCCAATGAGCTCCTACACAATACACCAGACCTTGTCACATCCAGAAGAGTAATGAATTAAACCTCATTAAACAATTGCTAGGAGATTTGCAAACTAGAATGGATTGGGATTTTGCTCCAAATGAGATTGTTTTCCAGGATATATTAAAATTCTACACCTCTGGAGAGTCAAAAAGCAAAGGAAAACTCCTTGCCCAGGATCCTCTCCCACCAGAATGTTCACTGGGAGTTCAAGGAAACTTTGCCCAAACTGAGTATCAGCTGCCCAATTTTAAATCGGGCGTTAATTAAATTTAATGCCTGATTTTTTTTCCTAAGTTAAAAACTCTGCCTTTACTTCCCCCCTCCACGAAGTTCTAAACACTTCCCAGACTGATTTTCTTTGTTCCTCTGGCATCAGGAAGAGCCCAGAGCATCACAAGAGCAGTGCACAAATGTGAACACCAGTGGAAAGCACTGAAGGTACACAAGCAGAGCATTCATTATAGATGAGCCCAGCCAGCTGTTTCACCCCAGCTACAGAAAAAACATCTCCAAGAAAACCAGCTTTGAAAAGAAGGCTTCTAATCCAGTCACAGAGTGACTGCAGTAAATGAGCTGGAGGACAAAAGGCTGGCAGATCAAACCCAGGGACTGCTCCAAGTGATTCTCTCTAGAGAGACTTCAGGATCCCCCTTCAAAGGGGGGATACCAAAAGTAATATTAACTCTGCAGGATAGCTGGTGACATCCAGCACAGTTCAAGGGAAACATCTCAGGGCACCACCTAAAGCAAATAAACATTTTATTTCCCTGGAGAGTCAGACCAGGGAGAGGAGGGAGGAGCTGGGGAAAAAGAACAAGGTAAAATTGAGTTTCATAATGAAGTTACCCAGAAAGACTTTTTTTTTCTACTGTTGCAATGCTCCAATAGTGGCTGAGGGAAGAGCAGCATCTGAAATAATTTTGATTTTTCTGCTGTTGGCAAATGGTGTATCTTAAGTATAAAAGTGTGAAACATACTCATTTTTGATAAAAACATGGTAAATAAACTGAATGCAGCTTGCCAATGAACCAAACCAGAACTACAGTAATTTAGGGAATAAAAACCCAGCAACATCAATAGGCTTCAGAGCTCTTTCCCCATAAAAGCTGGAAGTAGCCTCCTCTCCCTTTCTGGCTAACACAGCATAAGGAATAGAGATTTTGCTTCCAGTCCTAGATTCACCTGGCTAAGGAAGTGCTGAAATGCCAGAGAAGATGCTTTCCACCACCACAGCATTGATCAGATAAGTAGCAGCAACATCCACAATCTGTGCATAAATACATCAGTAAATTCCCATCTAAAAGCACCCACTCAGCACAGGACTCCTGGTTAAGCCTGCCCAACAGTGCCCATTTGGGATACACCTTGGCACTCCTGTGGGAAAATGTTCATAACAGGCTTGTTCCCTGCTCAAATATCAGCACACCAAAAGGAAAGCAAAAAAACTGCAGTTCTGAAGTTGTTCTTAAAGAGTCATAAGCTGGTTTGTATTCTCAGAACTCACTTGAGCAATCACATCCAGAATGGGTTTCAAGGAAACCTCCACAAAGTACATGTTTTTATTAATAATTACCAGTTTGTTGCCAAAGACCTATTTTTGACTTATTATCTATTTTAACTGTGCACAGTTACCCACCTAAATAACAAAAGCCATTTAAAAATCTTAGCTTAAGCTGTATTTTACTCATTACTGTCTCTCTAAGTGTTGTGGTGGAGTACTAAGGACACGTAAAACACTTTATTCAGCACAAAAAGCCAAATTAATGGCACTGAACTGCACCACATCTGACTGCATCAGCAATAACAGAACACCTTCACTTTGGAAATATCAAAGCATTACATGTGGCCCAAATAATATCAGCATTAAAGAATGCATAAATGCTCAAATGAACAAAAAGCTCCCAGAAGAAATCACACATTACATTGGAAATTCTATTCTGAAATCAGTCTCCCCCAAAGCTCAACCAATCCTTCATGGAATAGTTATTGTGGCTTAGTTAAGATTAATTTAGAGTCAAAACAAGTTTGACTTCCCAGTGTGGAAGAAAGGCTGACTCCTAATTATGCAATAAAATGCCTAAATGAAGTGTTCAAAAAACAGCTCAACTTGCCTGTGTTCACAGTACAATCCAATAGAGCCTTGCAACCCTTCCTGCTTTTACCAGTGCAGCAGGGATGTTGGAATTGAGTGTTCCCACAGACACCCAGCAGTGAAGCCAATAAAAGTCTGGAACTGCATAGCAAACTCAGCCTTCCTAACACTGTTGAAGGACTTGGGAGCATTAATGCAGTATCCACCAAGGGAAAACTAAAGCATCTCACCCAACATCACAAACAGCTTTCCAAGACACTGCATACACTGACACTGCTTATTCCAGAGCCAAAAGCCCAGAAATTCAAACCTGCTTCAAGGAATATTATCTGGTAAATACTTCATAAACAAAAACACTTCAGTGATAAGAAGAAATGGAGGCAGATACTTGATAAAGAATTCCAATTGCACAGAGCTACTGTAAAAAAAAATCTACAAGGTCATACAAGGCAGCTATTTTTATACTCCAACAGAAGAAACAGGGGTGTGGAAAACAATTTTTTTTGCACTATTCTATATCCAGAAAGACCTAAGCATGGCTAAAAGCTTTTGTGGTTGAAGGCATTGCAGGGAGCAGGCACATCCAGCACAGTGGAAAGCATGTGCCAGGAGGCCACTGCTATTTCTGGCTGCCACTGGTGGGTGGGTGACCTTCAGGGCACAGAGACACCTCTTGCCTCAGCCCTGCGGGCACAGAGGGAAAAGAGCCTTTTCCTGGGCCCCAGAGGGATAGAGGAATTCCCTTGGGACACAGCACAAGATGAGCCACCAGGCCTCTGGTTTTGTGCAGGAAGCCTGTGCAGCTCTAACAGCTCACTCACCTTATTCTCAAAAACTCCACATCCTGACTTACCTGACCCATTCCTTGGCTTTCAAGCAGAGTACAGTTGCTAAAACAAACTGATTAATTCATTTATCTCATTTTATATGGCTAAAAAACCCAAAGAACAAGGCTTACTCCCATTTTTCCCAGGCCATCATCAGTAACAGTTCAGTAAATTTCATTTACAGGACCAATAACTACAATAATTCACAATTTAGACTGTCACTTTTAAGCAATAAATACTTTTAGAGAAGAAATTAATACCTCAAACATTCAGTACGAAAAGAGAATCACATTTACCATTTTATTACCCACAAAGATTATCACTTAATTTAGCTTTTCAGTATACATTAGTCTTACCTTTAAACAAAAAATATAATCAAACCTGAAAAACCTAATCTTATTCTATTTGGAGCCACACTGAATTACAAAATTCCCATCATATTTTCCCATTATCTGCTATTGATTCACTGAAATGCTGTAAATCACCTTCAGCAGAGATTGATGTAGACATTGTTCTTCATTACCATCATAAATGAGAACAAATCTAACACCTTCCACTGGTTTGCATTTTAATAAAGTTAAAAAATATTAAAGAATGTGATTTTCATTTCCCTCTGCCCTTTCCCCCGAAATCTGTCACTGTCAGCTTCCCAAGGAATCCCAGGAATATTTCAAGCCATCCTACTGTGGCACATCTCTGCCTCACTGACAAGTTCATGTGCAAATCAATGTTAAGGATTCTTCCCCTAAACAACATTTGTAGTTTGAAAAAAACTTCTAAAAATATCCTTCTTAAATGGATAAGAATCTCAAAACATTGACTAAAATCTGTTCATTTTATAACATCAATTGAGTGCTAAAATCTAGAATTTTTTTCCCACAGCCATTTTTTAGTAGCATTTAGTTCCATTTAAGGGCTATTCTCTGCAAACAATTAGAAATTATAGAGAAAAAAATATTTATCAGTTGGTACAGACAGGAACCTTGGGTGCACCTGATTACTGAGACAATGACAAATTAACTCATACAGAGTTTCCTTTTCTTCTTCTACATGGTAAAAACCTAGACTTCTCTATACATTTATGCACTAATTTGTCTTGTGCCAGTTAAATCTCAATATTAACTCTTTTTAACTGACACTGATAATAAAAATTACAACATTCAAATGAAATTAGCATTAATTTCCTAATTAAAGCCCATTTTCAAGACAAGCCATCTATATTTAGAACCCTGCCTTTCTCCAGAGACAGGAAGAACATTCACTGTGCTGTTATGCACTTGCACCTCAAAAATGTCCAAGATTTCACATTTTCAGTGTCAGCCTGATTTGAAATCTTGGATTTTCGGAGTAAATTCTGAATTTGGCACTCTGCAAAGACTCTTTTCTTCCTTTTTTTAATAGGTAGCTAAACAATTTGTCATCAAAGTTCAAAAAATTCTCTCAGGAAAGCAACTTCCAGCCTGTCAATGCAGGTTGCTATGGCAACAACCCCCATGACTACACAGGCTCCAGCCTTATTTAATGGGTAAAGTGGAAAAAACCAGCACAAGATGCTATAATAAAAAACCCTGTGCTGTGAGAATTCCTGGAAAAAAATTAAAACAAAGGACTGTAGTCCTCTACCCCATTTTTTATCATACCTGGGCTGGCATAAACATCACCTCCACTTTACTGTAAAACCTTATTATGTTACAGAAATGGTGCAGCTCTGCTTCTCTTGTGACTTGCCAGGTGAAATTCTCTGAAAATGAGCTTTTTTTACTACAAATAAGGGGTGTGATCTGTGTGGAGCAAAAGCAGAAAATGGAACAGGATCATAAAATACAGTGAGGAAAAAGATGGATTCTACCATAACAATCTAAAAATAGATTCCCTGCAAACAGAGCACGTATGGTAGAGGATCTTCAGGACTATCAGCTCCATCTAGAGTTAAAAACCATGGGATATTAAAGCAAGTTGGCAGGTAAAATGTTCTCAAGACTTCTTGAAAACATCCTCTGAAACATTCTCCAAGGTCTCCCAGTTTCAAAATCGGCTTTAAAATACTTTATGTAAAAGTCACCTGAGCCCTGAGAAGCTACATTGTGTCATTAACACCAAAATTGAAAGGAAAATATCCAAAATCCAAGTGGGCTCATCCACCTCTCGGGCTTCTTGCATCTCAGTGACATCCCCACTGCAGTTTTTAGCTTGGGGAGGTTGGTACATTTTGCCAGTTTGCAGTGGGATCAAGATTTTAGCACCACAGAATGTCAGCCAAGGAATCAGCCTCCCAGCACTTCCAAAGAAATTTGTACCCATGTTCAACACTAAATGAATGGTCCAATCAGGGATACAACTTCCTGCATATGCAGCACTTCCCAGACCCCAGTTGTTCACACTTATTTAAAATTTAACACTGATTTCTGCAGAGCCAGGATTGCCCTGCTCAGCTGTTTGCTCCAGAGCAAACTATTTTGCATGACACCTTTCAAAGTAATTCATCACAACCATATTTTTTCTGCTTGTCCTCTTGCTCCTCCTAAGTTATATCTTACCTTGCAACCTGCACAAAAAAATAAAATACAAAGGCATAACTTCTTGATCTTGAGCCTGCACTGGATACACTGTGGCTGTGCCTCACACTGTAATCAGTGATGCAAAAACAGAATAAAAGGGGGCAGAAAATGGGGAGCTGCTGGAAAACCATTGGGTTAGAGGTCTGCTGCATTCTGCTCCAGAACAAAGGCAGGTTTTGTTAGCCACTCCATAGTTTCTGGCAACACTGGAGAGCCTCGTGGGCTTTTCCCCACATTTTTTACACTTTCCCTATCTTTATCATTCTCTCAATCCCTTATTCCTCTCTTTTTCTCTCTTATATGGTGTTGCCTATTTAGCTGTAGGACTTCTGTGCTTTCCAGTGGCCTTTTTAGTCCATGTACTTGATTCAATTTAGCATTATAAAAAGATAAATATTCTTTAGGACAGCCCAAAACACCTTTACTACTTCCCCCTAAAATACATTAACACTAAAGAGCCAGAAACAGCAAAACAACTGACAAATTTTATTACCAATAACATGTGATTTTTAAGAATGCTGCACCTGTGAAATCAGGCTGTTCTGTGCTTCATGTTTAATTTAAAAGCTCTAAAATACTGCTCTAAATGACCAGTGCACAAACTGTTCTGTAAAGATCCCTACAGGGTAACAAACATCACCAGGAACATTTCGTGAAATGTCTGATACTGACTCATGCACTTCTCTCTCTGCAGTGTTCAGCTTCCTTGAACATGCAGGAGCTCCAAATTTTTAACATGTGTCATGACAGTGTCTTTGAGTCCTGAAAATCTAAATCACAAACCACAACCTGCACAGGCAGCTGGTGATGGAATTTCCTCCTGATGATTTATCACACTTGGAATACAAATTACATTTAGAGTTCTTGGTTTGTATCAATTTCCCATAGCAGAAGAATATCTCATTTTGTTGGTTTTTTTTTAATATAGCATTTTAAATCACATTTAAATCTGAGAACATAGTATTTTGAATTTATAGCGTTACAAAAAATGCTGAAAAAAACCTTTCAGAACCTCAAAACCATTTTGCTCTGTTATTCACTAGTACCAGCAGAGAGAAATAAGGATCTTTCAAAGGAGCAGTTCACACACAAGAGGTCACTTTTCACAGGCAGCTTTACCAAGTTAATGCAAAAATAAACTCACTGCCTTTTCCATACATTGGAGAGCATAGAGGGAGCACGGAAAAGTCTGTCTACTTCAGAATTTTACTCCAGGACTCCAAATTTAATAATCTGTGCTTCAGAAACCACACTGTGACTTCAGCACTGCCACATTATTCCCACGTCAGAGGAACACGTTGATTTCCAACATGAAATAAAGAAGCAGCAACTGGAAACAACTTTTTATTTGCTCTGGGTGTGTATTTTCAAACAAAAAAGCAGGACAATAAACAGAAAACAAACCCTGGTTTCTCACAAGGTCAATTTCTGTTCCAAGTTAAATAAAAACATGACACCAACAAATTCACAAAACATGAGGAGATCAGGATATTAACAAAATTCTTTGAGAAAGAGTAAACTTGATATTTCTCTGGCTTTATAAATGTTTTGCAGCCCAAGATAAGCAACCTCATGTTAAGCACAAAAGCAAGGAAAATGATTTAAGTCTCTATTAGAATGTGCAGCACTTTTCTGTGCACAAATCCAACTTCTCTTCATCCAAGTTCAGTTTCAAAGCAATTCCTGTATGGGAAAAGTGTTAGCAGAATGTGCACCCCTAATGTCCCATCTGGAAAAGCAAAGTTCTGCCCTCACGCATTCTTTGTTGAGGGAACAAACCCCTGAAGGATTTTTTAAAGTTCTCAGCAATCTCCCTATATACACTTGCAAAAAGTGATAGTTGGGTGTAACTCAACTGGGCTTTGTGTTTTTTCCAGGCATCATTTCCTCAGTGATAGCTTTAAGCTGGAAATTGGCAATTTCATAATGAAAATTATTACCCATTCTTCAAAAACATCAAAATTCTTCAAAACTCATTTTCAAATGGCAGAGACTGCAGGCCTTGGCAAAAATGTGTATTTATGTATTGCAGGTTTTTTTAATTGATGAAAAAATAATATTTAAACACCATTTCCTTTAAATAGTTTTAAGCACAGACTGAGAAAGCATTTCAAGAAGTTCTTCAATTTTTTTTAAACAAGAGAAGTCTTGATTAATCAAAAAACAGATTTTTAGTCACATGACTAAAAAGCTTTCTTTTCATTTCACAAGAAATGGGGATGTTAGGGAAATACATTAGCGAACTGTGTGACACCAGAAACGAAAACACACTGTATTTTTCAAGCTTAAAGACTTCTATACAGCCTAAAGAAGAAACCTCCTTACCTCCAAAGCTGAATGAAAACATTGTTTCATTACTGACACACGGACCTACATGTCACTTTGTATTAACAACACTTTTGTAAATTACTTTAACGAGAGTAAGAAGAAAAAAACCACAAAAATACTTACATTTCATTCACTCTCTCTTCTGGGCCCTGAACTTGGCCAGTCACGGTTCCTTGGCTGGTATTTTTAACCCAGCCAACCACTCCTAATTTCTTGGCTTCCTGTTCTGTGTACTGATTTGGGAAATAATCACAGAGGACAATCAGTGCCAGCACAGACACCACCGACAGAACACTTAACCCCCTCTTGCATTTGCATAGCTGTATGTAAGAGCTACACCTGTAAAACACAAATCCACAGGGGATGCCCAACCTCACGCATTCAGATGTTCCTGGCAGCTCTGGAGCTGCAGCAGGCACCACCCATTTTCCAAAAAAACAACATTTTGATCACAAAAGACTCCACGAATGCCATACCCTTCCCTTGTACCTACTTTATTCTTTTCCATAGCTCCTATCACTGCTCATTTGACCCTCCAGCCACTACAGTTTTTAAACTCATTAAGTCTGCTATATGTACAAACTTCCCAGATCCTTTTCTCCAATTCCCTTTCAAATCCTTCCCATCCGACTTTCACCCTTTAAATCCAACCCCCAGCTGCTGAATTTCTACAGACAAATAGCAGCAAAGGTCATAATCTAATTACTAGAAAAAAAAACAAGCTTTTTTTTTCCAGTACCAAAAAAATTATGGTTTCCCAGCCACTCATTTGGGACGAAATGCACAAATAGCAAGAGCCAAACTTCAGGTCTATGTGACCCCATTCCAAAAGACAAAACATGTTTTGGGGTGATTTAGCCAATGAAAAAGTGGTGCTAACTATGAAGAGTGTTTTCCAAGGTGATGAAGAGCAGCTTCTCCAAACTAATTTGCCTAAAAGCACAGGAATGCAGCTGCAAACCTTTTCCTCAGTACTGCCACTGAGGTATGTGCTCATGTGGTTCCAGGGCAGCTCAAAATAAGGCACAGCAAGCTTGGACTTGCCCTTTCTTCCTGGTAGAATAACTCAATTCAAGGCAAACTCTACTGCAGTCCTCTACTCATTTCCACTAGGCACTATTTCACAACACATATAAGCTATACATAAAAATTTTCTGGTTTAATTTTAAGCCTGGGCCCCTATTTTGAGACAAAAACCGTGTTATTTTTTAAATTTCTGTGAAGCACAAAACCACCTGCTGCACATTCAGAGCTGCTGGAGTCACTTGCTTAGGGTATGAACCACAGAGTGCTTATTTGCAGCACGTTTTTTCCACAGTAACCTTCCTTAAATACAGGTACTAAGTTGTCATTTGAAAAATTAAACCAAAGCACCTTGTTTCAGATTTAGTCTTTCTAAATATTACGGTGCTAAAACATTCTTGTGGCTGTTATATCACAAATCAACCAAACCACAATCGACACAAGCAACACATTAGCAAGCTTTTAAAAGTCCATTTTAATATAAAACAGTTTTAAATCTCCTCACAGTATTTAACCACCCAACCAAGAACTCAAAGTTCAGGCTGGATATGCTTACACTCCACAGACCTGCTGCCTTATTTTTAGCACTGGAAATCTTATACTATAAAGTACAGCTAGCAAATCCAGCTTTGCCTTACCATCCTGAAGCAAACACCTAAAAGAGAAAAGAAAAAAGTCCTGTGAAAGCATATCATCGGTAGGAATTTCAGTTAATATAAGGGGCAATAATGAGCATACAAATCACTCGTGGCGTTTTACTACGGAAAATTCAGTGAAATCAACATTAGGGAAACTGAACAGGACTTGAGTTTGAGCCTTCCCTTCGTCACACGATTACTGAAATCAGCATTAGGGAAACTGAACAGGACTTGAGTTTGAGCCTTCCCTTCATCACACGATTACTGAAATCAACATTAGGGAAACTGAACAGGACTTGAGTTTGAGCCTTCCCTTCGTCACACGATTACTGTCACTCATGTATTTAAGTGTGAATGAAAACGCTGCAGAGTGTGAATGGGAAGGACGGGGGGACATTCCCACATACCCGCGCTGACAGAAGCCACGGGCAAGAGTGCGGCCAATGGGAACTACTTCGGACAGAGCAGCCTGTGCTCCCGGGGAAGTCCAGCCGGGGGCACACTTACAACGATTTAAAATTAAAACAAACAAGCCCCAAAAAAACCTTCCCCGTCCCGCTGAGAACGCGGCGAGCACTCACTCCCGCCTCCCCTCAGGCCGCTCCCGCCCCGCGCACGCGCGGTGCCGCCTCTGCGCGGCGCCCCTCGCCTGCCAGCCCCCCTCAGCCCGTCTTTACCTTGCACCCGCCCGAACACTTCGTAATCCACGGATTTGAGCGCGCCGGAGGCCTTGCCCAGGGCAGACATGGCAGCGGCGGAGGAAGAGCCGCTGTGGCGGCCGCCGGTGCTCCGCGGGCCAGCGGCGCCCGGACGGGAGCGCGAGAGGCTCAAGCTTACCGCGTAAGCGGGCGCCTCACGTGGGGACTGGGCGGGCTACAGCACCCCGAACGGAGCCGTGAGGGGACGGGGAGAACACCCGACAGTGGCGGGCGGAAACATCGCTCCTCTCGTGAGGGGAAACACAGCTCTTCCTGTAAGGGAAAACATCGCTTCTCCTGTGAGGGGAGAGCGCCCGACCCCGAGGGGAGGATAACACTCCCGCCGTGAGAGACGCGGCCCTGCATCTCTGAGGGGCGGTCCTAGAGAGCCCTCGCAAGGTGTCATCCCCACCTCTATTTCAAATTAGATGTTGAAAGAACAGTGCCCGAACGGGACCATCTCCTCCTTCTTCAGGGCTGGTGCTGCCACATACACACCTGGAGTCCCCACCTCAAGCATCCAGGGCACAGGTGAGCAGCGTTAGCTTTTTCCAGTCATTTACGGGAATTATTGGAAACAACATGTGATCCGTACATTGCTGAACTGAGGTAATGTTCCCCGATAAGGTGCAAAACTAGGTAGTTGAAAAGCAAAACATAAGAAAACTAAAACCCCAAATTTGTCTCAGGCATCCTTCCCTGAATAAGGCTGAGTTACCAACTTACCTTGCATCTCCACATGGCTTAAAATTTCACCCAGTTTTAACAGCCTATTTTCTATCCTGTGCTGAGGCAAATGCCAAACTCCTCAGCTGGAGGACCCCAGAGAAAGAAAGCTCATCACCTGCAAACTGTTCACCCAATTGTCAATGGTATCTATTAGCATTAACAAACCTTTCCAAAACTTTCATAATGCAGTTTCTTTTACCTGTATGCTACATATACAAAAAACAAGTCAAATTGATTATTTAGTAGGTTGAGTCTCCAACAACACAACACAAAGGTTTTATGTCTGCTTGAAGTTTAACTTTTCCCCCACCATATTTGCTTTTTTTGTAAAAAACCCCAACTTTTCAGGCAGAATTCTACATTAGAAGCAGCATTTATCCAACCTCAGAAGATGAACTCTGACTGCTCTCACTCACCGACAGATAAAGGTAAGTTAACAGTCACTTCACAATAAAAATCAAAATGTTATCTGCTCTCTCCATTAAGCAATTTCCATCCACATTCAGCTCTGTGTTCTACAGTAATGCAGCACAACCCGAGTTGTTCACAGCTTTGGACCTTAAGACTAGGGGGATGTTCAAAATAAAGTCCTAGAAAAATAATAAAATTATTTTTCCAAGACACACCAGTTAACTAGAGAAACAACCACTCAATTCAGCACAGAACACAAATATTCACATAGAAACAAAAACCTTCCAGTATAACAGGGAACAGAAACACAACGGACAAAACTTCATCATTTGCTTTAACTACATAACACATTAAATCAAACCTTTGCCTTTCACAGAGGTCATACATTTTTTTAGTGTGGAATCAGCACCATTTTGTTTTGAAAGAGGAGGATTCCACAGAAGGAGGAGCAGAGTACAGAAAATCTTTTGTAATTTGCTGCCATCTGGCAGCAGTGAAGAGGAAGACCAGTAAAAAAAATAGATTTACAGTAGCAGTTTATTACACTGGAAAGCCACACAAGCCTCTAAAGCAGAGCTTATCCTGGTGCTGATGACACTTTTCTACCTGCAGATTCCAGCACTGGCAACAACAACACTTACTATCACTACAGCCTTTGCTATTTCATTTATTTGTCATAACACCTTGCCACTCTTTCCTTAGACAAGTCTAACATTCTCATTATTTCAGACAAGTAGCAGAGAACTCCAGAAGATGATACTGTGAAACATTTAATATTTTGCTGCCTAAGCAATCAATATTAGAAACCAAAGGTTACTCAAACACACTAATTAGCAAGAGAGCTTTAGCACACAGTACCAAGAAATGCAGGCAGCCTGCATGGAGTTCTGCATTTCCCTCCCACTTCCAGCTGTTTATTCCAGTGTGGTGGCATGGCCTAAGGAGAGCTCTTTGGCTGCCCTTCCCAAAGCTACAGCCACTTACAAAAATAACAATAACACACTTCACCACCAGGCTCTCTGCCCTGCCTCTGGGCATAAAGCCTTGAAAAACTCCCAGTATTCACTCCAAGCACAGGAAAACTTTCCATCAACACTGGGTTTTAGCTATGGCATAAAAAAGGGCATAGTAGAATTATCATAGCTGGAAAACACCACAACCCAACAACAACACCCTTGCAGCCAAACACCAGGGAGCTGCACAATCGTGGCTTTGCAAGGAGCAACCTTGGCACATCAGTGACAACATCCCACAGTACCTGGGCAGGCAGAGGCAGGGCTGCCAGCAGAGTCCCTCGAGGAGCAGGAGGCTGGGCTGGAACCACAGCTACAACAGAGGCAAAACCAGGACTGAACACAACCACAAGTTAAGGGTAAGAGCCCAGCTCAGCCCTCAGCTTAAGTAGAGCTCCTGCACCAAAGAGCAGAGGGGGCGTGGGTGGCTCACAGGTGAGGCTGGTTGGGAGGGTCAGACCTATTGGTGCCCTTGATTCTGGCCACTATCATTAAAAAGCAATTTGATTAAAGAATCTCAATTACTAAGCTTTTGGGTTGGTTGGTTGTAGGTTGTGTCTTTGTTATTGATACTGTTTGTTCATCTCTGGCACAGAATAGTTGGAAAACTATTAAAACCTTTCTTTCTTTCATTACCCACTGCTCCTGCTTTCTCTCTGGGGCTGTCACCTCGCACAGTTGATGTTTCCCACTCCCAAAATGACTGCCTTTGGCACTCACGTGGATACCCCATCAGGCACATAACCTCCCACCTTGCTGTCTTGATTCCTCCTTCACCTTGTAACTGCACTGCTCTTTTTCTGCACCGTTCTTAGGTAACCTGGCTCCTCCTCAAACCTGCTGATTGCATTTCCTTCTAGTGCTACTTTTTATCATAAGAGCTTCTTGATGTGTCTTGAGCTGTACAGTTCTGTTTATCTGAACCAAACTCTAGACCTTATTCCCTTCCGAACAGTCCCCAGATGACTTTGATGAGTGTTTCCCAAAGGACCTCAAAGCCTCCAGATAAAATAAGTTACTGCTTCTGTTGCCAGGTTATTGCTGTTACCTAGGGAGCATGGAATACCAGGGAAGAAGGTTGGAAGCCATGCAAGCTTAGTTTGACCTTTTCTGCATTTTTTCCTTATTTTCTGTAAAGTAATGCACATCAGATTTTATTTTCCTATCCTATAAGATAATGTGCTGCCCTTCTTTTCTGTTTTCTTCATCAAGTGAAATTATAAACTTCTTCCCTTTTTCAGTAGCTTTCCTCTTTTCTTCATTACCATATAATGTTTTCTTCTCCTAAATTGCCTTTACTCTTCATGTCTGAATGAAAATTAGTGGGATTGCTACCTCTACTTCAAAGCTGCACAAGCTTCTTCAGTGTCTTTTTTGCAGTCCTTATTTACATAATATCTAAATTTACTGAAGCCTTTTGTAGGGCTTAATCTCCCAGTTTTTCCTCTTTCCTGGCTTGCAGGAACTTTCTTCTTTTTAGCACTATAGATTATATTTGGAAGCCTGAAGGGGAAGAGAGGCACAAAGGGGGATTCTTGAAGAGCTTTATTCTGGTGGTCGAGTGATTAATGACTTTTTACAGATTAATCCGCAGTGTGCCCAAAGCACAGGGAGGTGACCTGGTTACAACACTTGTCTCCTGATCCATTTTTACTCCAGGATCCAAATCCAGGGACGTGATCCGTGTGGGAGGAACCCCCCACCTATGCAGCAGCTCCCGAGCAAGGCGAGTGTTGTGCAGGGTACGAGTCACGCCCACACAGATCAGATTTCAGCAGTGCAGCCAAACTTTGTGTGGATGGGACCTAAATTTGTCCCTCGTGCTCCAAAATCCTGGACTGCTTACATAAGGTAACACAAGTGACAAGACACAAAATTGTGAGCCTGTTATTTTCCTCTGGCTAGACTATACTGTGTAGATTTTGTGTTATTTTTTGTTTTATTTTTGTGTTACATCCTGATTCTGTAGGGCATGAAGACCTGTCAACTGTTTCTCTGAAAGGAGCTTTTATTTTTTAAGTTAGGCAATAAATGTCTAAACCTCCACCAATAAAACCACATTGAAAACAAAGTTCTTTTTTTTCCAGTCTAAATTAAGCTTTTAAAAGTATTTTCACTGATATATATATATATAAAAGAAATGATCTTCAGGTAAATCATTCCTAGTTGGTAGTAGTGAAATTTTAATCTGAAATCAGAATAAGGAACTAAACCACTGGGTAAATAAAAGTACTTGCTATGAGGAAATCAGCCCTGGAAACTTGCATCATCACTGCAAAGTTCTTTTAAACCACAAAATGTTGGCAATTAAAACATGAGCATATGAACTGATGTGTCCAATGGAAAAAAACCCCACCAAACATCTCAAACAAAAATGTGATGGATAAAGTTAAACTATTCAGTACCAAAGCACAGGAACCAGGTAGAATTTGGGGTTAAGTCTGTCAGTCCTCTGCTGACATGAAGGGTCAAGTCAGTCTTGGCTTGATGACTAAATCCAAACACAAACACACCTACTATAATGCCTACATTTAAATTGTTTTGAAAGGAAAGCAGATTGAGCCAACATTTGATTTATGAAATATCCATTCACAGGAAACTCACTAACATTTGAGGAAAACATTGAGATTCTGCTGGTATGTTTCCTCCACATGCTGAGGAGGAGGATCCATGGTCATTTAAGGCAGTAAGTTTTTTATTCCCATTGAAACATAGGAAATTTAAGCATCACCCTTCCCACGACTGCCAGAACAATGCTGTCAAATTTGGGGAGGATTCAGGGCTCTACAAAAGATCTAAGAGCACACAAAAGAGTGTGGGTTGCTAAAGGAATGGTTTCTCAGGGAGGTGGGTTGACAGCATTACATTTTGCAGCTCTGTGAAACTATTTGATTCATTCTCCTTAATTGCATTAGACCTTTATTTCTTCTCAAAAGCAGCAAAGAGAAAATAGTGAGTATTTCAGAATCTTGACCTGTATCAGGGCAGCCTGTGCCATCAGGGAAAGTCTCACTGAACTGATTACTGCTTCACTCCTTGGAATTGGATAACTTCTGGATTTCAGTCTCCAAGTTTGAACCTGCGGCCAGCTCTTTTCAAAAGTATGATTCAAATACATTAACTTGTGACAAATTTGGTGAAAATCAGCATCTGGGTGAAGAAAGATGCTCTCTTGCCTTTGAAAGGAAGAATGTTGTCAGACCCAAACTTTCATCTATTTTTATATTGCCTTGGTGGCATATTTCCCACCCAACCTAGCAAAAACTTTAGTAGTTCTGATAAAACAGGAAGAATTGGCATGATTTTTGTGGACCACACAGGTCTATATAATCATAGATGGCAAAGAGGCCTGGTTATTTCTCACACAGAAGAACTCAGGGCACTAAAAAATTCTCAGATAAAAAATTAACGACAGTCAAAAGGGAACAACTTCTCACAATGTGAATGAATCAGAAACTGCGGCTGCAGAATATGATGCCAGAACATAATGAGCTTAAAAAGCAGATGAAGGAGGGGATGAAAAACCCATTTAGCACTATTAAAGAGAATGAAATAGCCTGTGACTCAGGATGTCTGCTGTGAACTAAGAAAATGGAGACTATGCAGGGGGGAAGTAAGGTTGTATGCACGCCCAGTTCTTAATCTTTAGTTCTGAGTTTTAGTCTTGTCACAGGAAAATGTTCTTGCACATTTCCGCAGCAAAGACTGAGGCCAGTCTGAAAGAAGCTGAAAGCTTTCCTGGAAAAAAATAAACGTTTGCAGGGGCTGCAGAGAGAAAAAGGCACAGAGCCTGGGAACCTAGCGAGAAAATAAGACTGCCTAAGTGGATATCTAACTTCAAAAAAATCACAGCGAGGGAACCTGAAGGAGATACTCCACACAGTAACTCTGAGGGTACCTTCTGCTCCCTGCCTGGAGAGCTGGTGGATGCCATCCCTGGCTCTGTGCCATGCAGGATGGGGTGAGGTGCCCTGGGCAGGGCTAGCTGTGGGTGCCATCCCTGGCTCTGTGCCCTGCAGGATGGGGGCAGGTGCCCTGGGCAGGGCTATGGCTGCACTCAGTGTGCTGCAGTGGCTGTGATGCAGAGGGGCTGTGCACATCCAGCTCTTGGGTGCTCTGAACTTGGTAACAACTCTGGCACCCTTGACACCACCCCAAATTCCCTCTGCTCCCAAATTCCCATCTCAAAACTCCCTGCTTTTCAGAGGTGCTAATTTGCCGGGGATATTTGGAGGTAACCAGAGTGATTCTGGCCCAGTTTCTTCTCATTTCAGAGCCTGTCAAGCCTCCTGCTAATACCATTCCAGATGCTGATGGCTCTATCTTTCCCAGGCAAAAGGGGGCTGGAATCTCCAAGGACAACCATTTTTCCAGCCATGCCTTTGGGTAAGCAGATTAATTCAGAGCATGGCTACAGGATTTGAGCAGGCATTTGGCAAAGCCAAGAAAGCATGAATCAGGTTCTGTATCCATCCCTTGCACTGCTACTGAAAAAGAAAACACATGGGGGTTGTAGATAGTGGTATCACAGCCACAGTGAACGCCCACCAGATTGTCCTGCAGAGCCCTCTCTGGAGATTACAAGCTGTCTTTTTCCTGCTCTTTTTGTTCAAGGCAGATTCTGTTTCTCACTTGAATTTTCTAAACCCCCTGAGATCTTTCACCCAGTTCTCAGTGCTTTGCCCAGAGGAAGGGCAGCTGCTGCTCTTGTACTAAGCAAGGCTCAGTTTTCCACTGGGCTTGGCCTCGAAGTAACAACACACAAATGTGGCAAAAGCAACTTTTCTCTTTCCCTGGGATATCCCTGAATTTACAGGGATCCCTACTGTGCCCTTTAATTGGAACATTCCTTCTGTCCTAAACAGCCTTTCTGACAGTTATATTTCTAAGGTTGTAAGGAAGTGTTAATTTACAGTCATTGTTTCACCTTGAACTCTTCTGAAATGGGATACCTGGGACAATAAAAAACCAATTTACAGTACCTTGAATCCTGGTGTTAGTCAGCAGGCCCAGCACTGCCATAATCCATAATCATGCCCCTGACATAATTACATTTATTACCCCCATGTTACCAGGGCATAGACATAAACACCATGTCAGCTTAGACCAAATGAGCACCAGAGAGCTCTGTGATGTTTGTTCCATGTGATCCTCCCAAGGGTTTCTCAATCTGCTGGGTGTCTCCCTAACACCCCGGGAGAGAAGCTGCTGCTTTAGAAATGTGCCAGAAAGTCTCCCGTGCAGATTCCACGCACAAAACCACGCAGCCAGGAGCAAAGGATAGATAATTCTTCAGCAGAAGAGAAAGGATTGGTTGCTTAAGGGAATATTTAAGTGAGCTTGCTTCTCCTCCAGAATTCATAAATACTTAAATACTTCTGTTCCACATGTCCAAACACTGAACACACAATCCACCCACAGAATTAAAGCCTGAACAAGCACTTGAGCTATGGCCACGATAAACACAATTATTTGTGCTGAATGCTGCTTGAAACAACACTGAGCAAAGATTTTTGGTTGTTTTTTGATTTATCCTGGGTAGGGAAAGTAGACCTCATATTTTTAAATTTTTTAAACAGACATTGCAAATTTTTCATCTTGCCAAGGAACAGACAAACCAGAGTACTGCAGATGAAGCCACAACAGATGTGTTTGCCACTTAGAAAGAATAGAAATGATCAATTACCCAGGCACTGGGGTGAGGTGTGTCACAATCCTCTCTGGCTAACACAGGGCAGCTGCACGCGAGGCCCAAGTCCATAAGGAGCAGTTTCTGGGCGAGTGCCTGCAGGCTGCCAAGGGACTGTGTTTCCTTGATTTCCTAGAACAGCACAATCCCTAGGAATGACCTTTGCAAGATCACTGTCATCACATGCTCCTCTGGGGCTGGTTTCTATTTGGCAAGAGAGTTGGACAGAAAAATCCATCTCAATGGCTCAAGAGGAACAGATAAAAAAAAAACCCTAATGTCTCTTTCCCCAAACTTGGCTGCATTTCTGTCGTGTCCAAGGAATTATTATTTATTTCAAAAAGCTGTGAGTAATTTGGAAAGAACCTCTTACAAAGAAGCTCAAGTCTATTGCTCTTTCTTCCCGCAGGCACAATAGTTTCCAAGGATATCTTTGGGAGTTTCAGACATGTAGAGGAAACAGCCTGTCACAGGCAGAATCTCTGCTGTGGATTTGGGACAATTATGCTTTCCAAATCTTAGGCATTAAGGGACCAAAAGAGAACAAATCCAGGGAGTGGAGAGGAAAACCCACTTTTGCTACAAATTAATTTATTTCACCAAGGAGAATTGAGGTCCTGTTCTTGTACAAACAAAGACTGGCCAGTGTAAGCACAGTAACACGTTAAGTTCAGCTGGAAAATAGCAGAGGCCAAACAATAGCTTGTGAATGGATATAACTGAGGATGGATTTAACTCTCATAAACAGAAGCACTGGGAATGTAAAGTGAAGGATAACAATGCTGCACATATTTGGTCAGCTTTGTCTATGTAGTAATGATTTAAAAAGTATAAAGGTGCCCAGAATAACATTTTAACCCCTTTCACAAGGTCCTCTTATTTCTGCTCAACAGGAATGTTTCACTTATATTAGAACACACAGATCCAAACAGGCATTGCAGAAAAAGAACAATATTCAGCGTATGTGCTGTAGGTGACACTGAACCCGCCTCCCCATCCAACTTGAAACATGTCATGGAGTATTTAGACAGCCTTATTTTAGGGACCTAAAATTAGTTCCTCTGAATCACACTTTAGAAGAACCTATTTTTGTCCCATACTACACAGGAAACTTAAGTTCCTCATTCAGATGCTGTAATTACTCTTGCCCTCATCCCCCAAATAGACAAATTCTCTGTAAAATAGAAGTTTATGTGACAGGGATGTTTCTGAGTTGCCTCTTTGGCACCTTTCACTGCCAGCTTTGGATGACTGGCCTGTTTAGAAACACGGGGCTGAGGGAAAGTCTGAGGAGCCTCACAAAAAAGCAGGCTATTCCTCTTTATTTCTATGGTGGGGCTTTGTGAGATATGGGGGGGTCACAGACCTGGACAGGTATGATACAGGTAATGGGATGCTCCTGTTGGATTGGCTATTCTTTTCCAAACTGTAAAATCATAGAATCATAGAATGGTTTGGGTTGGAGGGGACCTCATTCTTGTACCCACTGCCATGGGCAGGGACACCTCCCACTATCCCAGGATGCTCCAAGCACTGCCCAACCTGGCCTTGGACACGTCCAGGGATGGAGCAGCCACAGCTTCCCGATGCCAGGGCCTCCCCACCCTCACAGGGAAAAATTTCTTGTGTGTACCTAATCTAAACCAATTCTCTTTCAGTTTGAAGCCATCCCCCCTTGTCCTGTCACTACAGGTCCTTGTAAAATGTCCCTCTCCCTCTTTCTTGTAGGCTCCCTTCAGGTACTGGAAGGGCCTCAGGTAACTGAAAAACACAAAGAAGCCTTCCACTCAAAAATTATCCCACTTTAGCTTGGGTGGGAAGGAACAGATGGGTCACTAAGGAAAACATCTGTGCTATGAGGTCACTGGAGAGCTGAGGCAGCAGGAAGCAGGGTTGAGGCTGAGTGACAAGATTCCCAAACCCCTGTGCCAGTGCTGGCTGCCCTCAGGCATCGCCCAAGGAGGGAACACGTGAACAACCCCCAGCACAGTGACCCACGGCACTGGCAGCAGAGTTTCTCATGAATGGGAAGATTGTGGTTTTTTCACTACACCACTCAGTTCTCAGGAGGCAATGCCAAAACCAACAGGTGGCTGCCATATTTGGGTTGCTGGCAATTCATATTCCTCCCACTTAATAAGAGAGGAAGAAGCTGTTGATGTGAAGTGGCACAGGCAGGTCCTGTGTTATGAAAGCCCCATCCTTCATCATCTGACTCGGGAACCAAATGTGCTCTCACACACTGCTGCAGCCAAAACATATTGCAAACTTGAACAACACATTTATTTTGGACTCACTTGGCAAAATGTATCATTTTTTTTTTCCTCCTTTTAAAGAGCAGAATGGTGGCATAGCAGGGAGGGGAAAGGATTCGTTTTTTAATAATTTCTAAACATAATTAGTAAATGAATCAATATGCAGAAAATACATTCAAAATGCAAGTACAAGAGGTATGCTTATTACAGTAATTATGAATGGAGCAGGAATCTCCTTTGCCTTTGTTTCGGTCTCTGAAAACAGGAATGGAGGAGATCAGATGAGTTAGTAGGATGGCTGTCACAAGAGCTGCTGATGGCATAACTTGGCGTGTTTTTCCCCAAAAGGTGTTTAATTCTGGTGGAAGGCACTCGTGTTTGAGGCCACAGCTGAGAAGGCAGCTTGAGAAGGCTCAGACAAAGCAGGCTCCCTGGAGTCAGAGGTGTTCATTCACACGCCAAATACTCCAAAATGCCTGAAAACTCAAGGCTCAGTTTTAACTTGGGTTAGAAAGGGCAGTATTTTTTATAACATGGCTACAAAGCAACACAGCTGTGAAGCTCCTGATGTATCTGCCAACTTCGGTTTCAGAACACTGGGTGAGAATTTTGATTTTTTTTTCCCCTCCAAGTCCAAACAAACTCTGCATGCTTCAAATTTGACAACCACTTTCCCACATTGGAAATGTCTGAACAAATCACCATTGTGATTATCAAGAATTGCATCTAAGTGACAGAAAATAAGTAATTTTAGACTTTTCAGTTTAGATGCACGCATATTTTGACTTATCCTTTTCACTAACCATAGGTTATTTTTTATTACAGCTAATGGTTATTAAACCATTTTTTATTACAGCTCTTAGGCCAATTTATTATCCTTGACTGAACTGGTGATAAAACTATTAATTTCATATTGTTTATTCCTGTTTTCACCAGAAAAACACTAAATGAAGATGTACTTTATTCCCACAGAAATCTGACCATGATCAAGTTTCATTTTTAATTCAAGCCAGAAAGGGCAGATTCATCTATGAATTGTTTTGCCTTATGTAGATATGAGGCAACACAACTGTAAAGCCCACCTCGTGAAAGATGGCAACAATTTTAGTGGAGTCCAGCTATTTTGTAATCATGTAAAAGTTGATAGATGCCATCTACGAGATCATGTGATACAAAATCTTCTAGGAATGGAAGGGTATTTCAGAAGGATGGGACAGTAAACAAAATCCTGGTGCACCCTTTATTAAAAATATAGGTCTAGGAGGGTGAAAAAAGGAGATGATGTAAGTGCACTCCTCAGGAAGATGCCGTGATGCCTTTGTTTGTCACACTTAGGTTTTCTGTGGCATTTCTCCTCTCCCTATCCTGTTCCACAATTTAGTTAGCCATCTTTTTTTTTTTTTTAATTTTAAGCAGAGCTAGTTTGGGCATAAAGATCAGAAAACAGGATTTGCCCTTGTCAGTAGCTCTAAATCTAATCAGTTTGCAGCTGTTGTACGGCCACGATGTAATTCTTGAGGGGAAATTCAATTATATTAGGACAGCTGGAGATAACAGCTATCAGTGCTGTTATCACATATCCCTCAGCAGTTTATCCCACACCCACGGCCCGCGGGCGAGCTCTGCGCTCCTGACTAGCGTTATTATTTCAAATAAGCCTCTTAGGCAGCCGCGCAATCTGCTATCACACTCCGGGGCTAATTACAGCACCACCGACTCAATTAGGCTGGCAGAGAGCTCGGGGATGGCCATCAGGTGCAGCCTATGTCCGACCCCTCCGTGACACCTGGGCAGTGAGCTCCGTCCGGCATCTCTCCAGGGACTGCCCCGTTACCTCCAGCACCCGCCCCATCCCCACCTCACACCGAGCTTTTCTGAGCGAGGACCAACGCTTGATTCCCTCCCGATGAGAACAGCTGGCGGGTGAACGCTTTCACTCCGAATCACGCGTCCAGGTGGAGGCAGCTTTGGGAGAAGGGTTTTTTAACAAACCGCAAAGCCGCAGAGCGCGAACCCTGAATTCGGGCGGGTGCCGCGGCCTTTCCACCCCCTCCCCGCGGCTCTGCCCAAGGGGACNGGCCCTCCCCGGGCAGCGCCGACATGGCCCGGCCGCCGCAGAAGGAGATCGTCTACAACAAGCTGCTGCCCTACGGCGAGCGTCTGGAGGCGGAGGCCGCCCGCTTCCTGGCGCACATCAAGGGCAACCTGGCCCGCGCCGTGCAGCTGCAGGAGCTCTGGCCCGGCGGGCTCTTCTGGACCAGGAAGCTCTCGACGTGAGTGCCGGGGCGGGACGGGGAACGGGGCCTCGGGCTGCGAGTGGCGCGTCAGTCCCTTGCCTTGCTTTGCCTTGGCTCCCGAGCCGTGCCCTGCCCGCCGGGAGCGCCTCCCGCATAACGGCACCGCCGGCGCCCGGCCGGGCCGGGGCTCCTCCCGGCCGCTGTCCCGTCCCCGCCTCGCACAGCGCCGGCGCTTCCACATCGGAAACGGGGACAAAGGTGGCTCCGGCCACCGGAGCTCGCCCGCCGCCTCTGAAACTTCCCAATTCTACGAGTTCAGCGCTTAGTGCGTTTAACTCGTGCTTTTGTTTTTAATACGTGTATTTTTTTTAATGCTTGCTTGGCCACCTGTTTCACCTCTCCCCTTCTTGAGCAAGTTGTGGTTGATACAATCTCCGTGTAACTTCTGCTATAGGGACGCGAAGTCTTTCTCAAGACAGGCGATTTGTTGGGTCAGTGCTGGCAGGATTAAATTCTGGCTTAATGCTGTGTAAACACCGCTGGTGCCCTTGATATCTTGGCTGTACTCTGGCGTGGGGTAGTTAGTGCTGATGTTGGCCGTGCTGTGTGTGCTGGCAAGATGGTTTTTATACAGATAAACCCGCGGTGGGGTCATAGATAGCACCGAGTGCTGCATAGGTTTCTTCTTGTGAATTTTATAAAGTTACTCTGTTGTATTTGGGACACGCTGGCACTGGGTATGGCATCGTGTGACCGTGAGTCCTGTAGCCACAATCAGTAAATTCTGTGGATGTTTATCATGTTTGTTGCCGAACGCTGTGCGTGCCTTCGCAAACAGCGTTTCCTGTGTGCCAGAAACAACCAAATACGTGTGTTTTGAACCGTTTTGAAACGCTCGCTTACA
The DNA here is from genome assembly GCA_013396875.1 of Vireo altiloquus. Lineage (NCBI taxonomy): Eukaryota > Metazoa > Chordata > Aves > Passeriformes > Vireonidae > Vireo > Vireo altiloquus. The sequence continues at coordinate 108,684 of VZRF01005417.1, read as the reverse complement.
ACTTCCCTCCTTACATAAGCCCTTTTTGTATAATGCTAATTGAGAATTTAATATACATTTATCAGTCAAAGCCTGTTAGGTACGACTGTATTGGCATATAAGCACCTTTCTGTTTCCCAAGAGGCAGTCTTAGATAGAATTACAGTGGTGGTTGCAAAATGACTCACATGTTTGTGTTATGTGACAGTTTGAACCTGCTTGGAAGCAGTTCAACGCTGCTGCCCTTCCCACCCTCCAGCCATCTGCCAACTCATGCTGGTTTCAGTGGTACCTGTTGCCTGTACCTGTGGTGGAACTTCCTCTTCCCATCAAGCTGAAATAAACTTGGGAGTCCCTTCAGTGAGAAAGATTGGCTTTAGCTAAGTAGGCTGAGTAGGCACAGAAATTCATTCAAAGTGTGCCTTGGAATCACCCTGTTACTCACTCTGTAAATGGCAATTGCTGTTACCACTTCAGGCTCCAGGGCAGTGAATTTGGTCTGTTGGGAAGCACTGCTGTGCTGCTTTATGAATCACAGAAAGGTCAGCAGGCTCCAATTTGTGGTTTTCCACCTACTCTTTGAAGTTTGACTTCATTGTGAGCGTTTGCAGCTTGTCTGATGCCTGTTAGTACCGAGATTTTCTTTGTGGCATTTTAGACACAGGGAGGCTCTGGGTGTCTTTGGTGTGGGCAGAGAAGGAAACAGTGGGCTTGGTGTAAAAAATAGGCTGGTGTAGTTAATGTGAGAGATGTGTTGCTGCTTGCCTTGACAAAGTACTTCTAGGGATGAAAGGCTGAGAGAATAGGCATTGTTCAGCCTGGAAAAGGGAAAGCCCGGGGCAGCCTGATTGTGGCCTTCCAGTATCTGAACGGAGCAGACAAGAGAGGTGGAGAGGGACTATTTTAAGGGTTTGGAGTGCCAGGACAAGGGGGAATGGCTTCAAACGGCCAGAGGGCAGGGTTAGATGGGATATTGGGAAGGAATTCTTCCCAGTGAGGGTGGGGAGGCCCTGGCACAGGTTGCCCAGGGAAGCTGCGGCTGCTCCTCGATCCCTGGCAGTGTCCAAGGCCAGGTTGGACAGGGCTTGGAGCACCCTGGGATAGTGGAAGGTGTCCCTGCCCATGGCAGGGGGTGGGACTGGTTGGGCTTTAAGGTCTCCTCCCACTCAAACCATTCCATGACTCTATGAAATATATTAGTAGAAGTTTAGACATAGCTAAAACACTTCCAGCCATGTGGTGTTCGTGACAATAAAATCCAATTTCTACTCTCTCGATACTCAGGGACTCATCTCCAAATTGATGTGCTCCCTTTTTCCCTTCTGGAAAAAGCTATAATTAGTAAAAAGAAAATGCTCAGAATCTTCATAATGGCATGATGGCTGCTTAGGTTTGTTGCCAATGTCTGAATTGCAAAGGCTGGAATTCTAGCTGTTTTCTGTGAAATAATTTGTCCTTATTTATTGTACAGATACAAATGTTAATACCAACTGTGTACATATGAATGAGCAAGGCAAACAGTGGCATGCAGATGGTACACCTGCATAGTTACACCTCCTCGGCTTTGTACAGCTCTGTGCCACAGGAGACAATGAAAGTGAAACTCAGATCTTTTTTTGAATTAAAAATTTGAGTACTCTTTCATGGTGACAGCTGACTTGTGTACTTTTTATACCCCCCACAGCTGGAACCATGACTTGCACATATTTATCTTCAGACCAGCTGTTTCTACTGTCTGATGTCACGAACTGAGTAGGGAGGGGGGACCGAAAAGAGGCAGAATAGGAGTTTATCAGACATAATGTCTGTAAGCTGATTTGAATAATTCTTTTATGAGTCTTTTTCAGTGGTGACAACTGGTTTCCCACTCAAGTGCGTGTGGACTGTGGTGAGGGAACTTTCTCTGCTGTGAGGAGAGTAGCTTATGATTTGATGAGGCTTCTGAAGCAAGTAAAACTTGCCCCAAAGACTGGCAGTTAAATCTGTAATAATTGCACTGAGATTCCTTCAGCTTTGGCTGGTAAAAGCTTGTAAAATACTAACTGGGTTGTGAAAGCAGAAGGGTGAATCTTGGCTTGCCACAGCGTGTGTGGGAAAAGGAGGTTGCATCAAAATAATTTTCTTAAGTGGCCTTGCTCCATAATTTTTTATGGTCTCCAGGTCAGCAGTAACTACTGTCTCAACTTCTCCCTCCTTCGTGATTTATAGATTGTTCTAAAAATTAAAACAAAGCCTTAAACATAGTCAACAAATGAGCATATTAATATAATACAGACATTTCACGGTTACTGTACGTGGAGTTAACTGTGCAGCCAGGCAAACACACAAATGCCTTTCTGTGCTTTCTGCTCCAGCAGTCAGGGGTGTGTGAAGCTCAGGGACTCACTTGCTGTCCCTGACAATGTTTTTTTATGCACTTGTCAGGTGTAGACTTATAAAATGACATTCAACTGTCTTGCTGTAGGGTGTGGAAAAAATGCAGCTCAACTGTTTGGGAGGAGAATGACAGGGCACAAAGTTACAGTGAGGATGGAAATGTCTCCGTGGGACTCTGCCAAGTATTTTAATCCCTATTGCCTAAAAGTCTCGTTTGACATCTTTCTCTCATCTTTATCAGGGAAATAGAAGCTTTCTTAGGCTGCATGAAGGATGTGTGTGCTGTGTACATGTGATTGAAGCAGTCCTGCTGAGCGTGATTCATTGCCGTTCACATCATTTGTCAAAAACTGGGATTTAAACCAGTAGTGTCCCTGTCCTGTATGTTAGGAAATGCAGATGGAAAGGCAGGGATTTAGGAGAGTGTGCTGTTCAGCTTCTGGAGGAGAGGTAATTTTTAACTGTAGCAGAGCAGCCAACTTTCTAGGGCAGTTTAGGGTGGGCACATGATATGATAGTACACTTCCTAAAAATAGGCCTATTGTACTTGTGGAGGGAGAGATTGGATACCAGCACTCCCAGATTGGGGAATTGGCTTTATGATTTTCTTTTTTTTTTTTTTTGTGATCTCCAGAGACCTTGTACTCCGTATAGGAAGGCTGGAGCTGGAAACAGTTTTCACTTCTTAATCATGTTTTTTAGGTTTTGTGGGTAGGTTTTATTTGTTGGGGTTTTGGTTTGGTTTTTTTTTTTCGATGTAGCTGAACCCAGGGAACCAGCATGAAGGACAATTAATTTATCATTTTTGCAGGCTAAGAACTCATAAAACCTCAGTGGAATCAAAAAGGCAGTGGGTTTAAGATTTCAGGTGTCATCTCAATGTAGTATTACCTGCTTTCAGAAGTCTTATTTTTTATTTTGCAATAATTTAGTTCTAGATTTTTTTTCCTCCCCAGTAACCCAACTATCTTGGAGAGACCCCATTTCTGTGATGAGCATTATCTATCTGATCAGCCCCTGGACACTCTTCAGGGCTCACAAAGTTCTGCCTATATTCTTTTATTTAGGAATGGTGGTGTTTTCTCCCTTCCGAGGGGATATTCTGAAAACATTACAGTTTCCCTCTGATAGATTCTACTTGTTCAATCTTGAGGAAGAGGCTGAACACCCTTCTCAAAGTATTTCTTTTCTGCCACTGCCTTAATGCTCAGCTGAATTAATACAAATAATTGACCCCTCTCAGCTCTGCCTTCCTCCTACATAAAGAAGCTGTAAAATATGGGAGCAATTTGGCATCAAGTCCTGCTGCTTGGGCATAGTGACATCTTTGTGTTCAGCACGTTTCTGTGTACTTTATTCCTTTCTTAATTAAACAGCATTTTGTGGAGCAGAGCTGTTGGTAGCAAATGTCACGAAGGAGAAGCAACCAAACATTTTATTTTCAGTTATATATAGCAACGCTGGCAGATAAATTGGATCTCTGTGTTTCTTTGTAGTTAAAACTTATTTTCCAGGCTTCTGCAGTTTTTTATTTATTTATTTTTTAATTGTGCATGTTTCACCCATTTTTCTTTCCCTGAGGATTCTTTCTGCATGTCTTTTTTAGGCATGTGAAAAGTGTAGGTGTTCAGCTCTTGGTGGTGTAATTCCGTAGGTAGGTAGTGTCCCTGGCCAATCCAGATTATTTAGGTGAGTTATCCTGTATTTTGTTTGTTTCCTTCTGTGTTTGAAGTAAGTACAACATGTTGAAATGAACATTAGTGAGAACACTGCCCATCAAATGTAAACATCCCCCCTTGAATTTGACAGGAAAAGGGAAATGAAAAGCAGCTTTCTTATGAATCTTTAAGAATAGTCAGCACAGTAATAAAAAGGGAAGTTGCCTCCCAGTGAACACTAATTTAGAGTGCCACACCTAAAATGCTCTGCTAGCACCTTATATAGGTTTTTGTGGTGCAGAATATCTTTCAAGACTTGAAACATGTTTCTTTTTTCAATCTCAAAACCAGCAAACACTTTTTCTGGAGTGAGTCTGATGGACCTTCCCTTGCTGAAGATAGTGGGACACACCACCAGCAAAACTCTGTCTAAATCAATTGTTCATCCTTTCTGGGAACTGTTGGATTTGGGCTTGATTTGATACTTTTTGGGTTGTTTTTTTGGCTTCTGGATTGAGTCCTGTCCATCAGCTTACAGTATCTGTAAAATCTTAGAGGGCTGTAAACTTTATCTGGTCATTCTTTTCTTCCTGTAATTGCAGTTGTAAATCTTCCCGTGGTGTGTGTCTTCAGTTCTTACTTCTTGGACTTGAAAACCAAGTTTTGGTTTTGTTTCATTAAACAGCAAATCAGAGGGGTTCTGGCTCTGGTCTCATATAAAATGGGATGTTTAAAATATTGCTGACTTGCCTTGTGTTTGATTTGCAGATACATCCGACTGTATGGGAGAAAATTCAGCAGGGAGGATCACGTGCTGTTTATCAAACTGCTGTACGAGTTGGTGACAATTCCAAAGCTGGAGATCAGCATGATGCAAGGGTTTGCACGCCTGCTGATCAACCTGTTAAAGTGAGTACAGATTTCTGCTGACTCTGGGAACTTCTGTCTCAGAACAGCTGATCTCTTGCTCAATGTTGTACCTTTCATGTAGCAGAGTTCTTAGGGGTTACTTCACTTACCTGCCCTGTACAGTGCTCGTGGTTAAAGGGTTCTCTTGTGCAAACACTTTTCAGAGTCTTAGGAGTGGGACTGAAAGTGGAAGAACGCCAGTTTTGCCCCTGTCAGGAAAACCAAATAGCTCAGAGAGCCAAGAATTAAAGCAGAATCTCAGCTAGGGAGAAGATGAAAACTGGCTCACGACTCCAGAGTGTTTATTTCACTTAGGAACTGAAGGCTGCCAGTGGCCAGCCTGGTCCTGCCTGCCCTTCCTGCAGTCTGTGCCAAACTGGGAGCGGGGATGGGGTTGTTCCCATGTGCAGCGTGCCCATGCCAGTGCTGACTCCTGAAGTGCTTGGTGTTTTGTTTCCTATTAGGAAAAAGGAACTGCTTTCCAGGGATGATTTAGAGTTACCATGGCGACCACTCTATGAAATGCTGGAAAGGATATTATACTCCAAAACAGAACATCTGGGATTAAATTGGTTTCCCAAGTAAGTTCACGTTTTGAAACATTTGATAGGCCGTAAGTACCTGCTTTAAATGTAAGGTTCTTTTAATATCTGTAATTTAATACATGGGGAATATTCTGTTCTGTTTTCGTGAGGCACCTTTCAATAATTGCATGCAGGGCTGCACTGAATCATGTATCTCCTTCTGCTGGTGGCTTGTGTTTGTCATGCTGTTTCTTTCTTTATGAATGTGATTAATTTTTAAATACACTGCAAGAGAGGTCTCGCTGAACTTATTTTAAGGTGATAACCCACAGTTTAATAAATTTAGTATGAAATATTTAATGATATTGTCATGGTTTAACCCCAGCTGCCAACTAAGCCTCGTTTGCTGCCCTTCCTGGTGGGATTGGGGAGAGAACTGGAAGGGTAAAAGTGAGAAAACTTGTGGGTTGAGCTAAAGATGGGTAATAATGTGAAGAAAATTGACTTATCCCAGCCAAAACCAGTGCAGATACTAAGTTAAATGTATGCTGTTCTGTAACACAGTAAAGTTGTGGGGGAAAAGATACAAGTGGTACTGTCCTTCCAATATTTGTACTGTAATCATTCCCAGGATTTGGAATTCAGGTACAAATCAGTCTGCACTCCAAGAAAAATGAAATATTTTCTATAGGAAATACATGTATTTACTCAAAGTGATGCCATGATAGTGAGAAATCATTTCTTTTCTCCAGCTAAGAATTTTAGACATGTTCTATTGATTTTAAAAATGAAAACTTGTTTTCTTTGCTTCCTCTGCACTGTCAATCCCTCTCCATCTGTCAGATTTCCACACTTAAAATTTTCATAATTATCCCAGTCAGAAAAGGTCCTGCTCTATAAATTACAGATTGTAAAAGATAGCACATGGGTAACACATTATCTTTGGTTGAATTGAAACTTCGAGAAATGCTGGTGAAAATGCTTCATTTGCTTTTAAAAGAATAATTTTCTCAATGCTACTGAAGCAGTGCCACTGATTCCTGAGGGGAAGATCCTATTGCTGATAAGGGATGTGAACAGGAAATGTATGGAACATTTCAGGCTGAATTTCTCTTGTGGCCATGTAGCTGAAAAAAAATCAGTTTGTTAAATTGAATTATTGTGGTAATTGCAGGTAAAATGTGGAAGAGCAGAGCCTTCCTTGGTTTACTTTATTTTTTTATTTTTACACCTGCACACCTTGCTCTGGGGTGATGCTATTGAGTAACTGCTCACTGTGTAGTGGGAAGTTTTCCAGGATGATAAAGGAGGTTAAGCAGGAAGGAAGATTTGTGTTGTGATGGTCTGACTGAAGCATTCAGCTTTTATTAGCTTTATTTCATGTCAGATGCTCCATGCAGTACAATTCCTTCTTGTACAGTACTTTTTTTTTTTTTTTTGAGGGGTGTCTTTTTGGTGGAAGTCAAGGTTTTAAAAGCTGATTTGTAGCTGTTTAATTTCTCTCCTGTTTTAATTGAATTTTATTTTTGTTTACATTCAGTTCATATCGATCAGGCTGGCCTTCACCTAAAACATTTGTGCTTAATGTATTACATAGGTGGTAAGAATGATTTTTTTGTTGTTGGGGTTTTCTTTGTGATTTTTTTTGTTGAGCTCTGGCCAATGTCCCTTGTGCATGTTCTGTTGGACTGTAACACTGTCACAGAGGTGGAACTCTGCATAAATGAGTGTATTTGGAAGGCCAATGTTAACCTGACAGCACTGGTGATGAGAATGTGGCACTGGATGTGAACTGTGCTAACTGGGGACCCAGGCAGTGTGTGTGCAGGGGCTCTCCAGGGCTCTGCTCTAACTCATTTAACCAGCAAATACATTTCAGGCCTCAAATGGGAGGTGAATTTTGCATTGGAGCAATTGTTGTGTGTGGTATGGGTAAAATCACCCCTGGTGCAGGAGCACATTATGGGCTGAGGGTACCTTCCTCTGAAATCTGATGGAATAATGGAAAGTGCTTTAGCAGTGAGGTAATGGCTTCTGGAAAATCCACCCTGCAGCAACCTTGGGACTGCCAAGAGCTTCTGTGTCAGGACTTCAGGGGAATTTTTGCAGGGAAACAGTATCAGGAGTTTTGGTGTATGATCAATGCAAAAAACTGGTGGAAGTGGCAGTGGGATTGCAGTGGGGTTTGCTTTGTTTGGGTTTTTTTTAGAAACAAGGGCTTAGTTGTACTAATCTGGTGAGAGATGGCTCCCTGTAGTTAGGAGATCACTAAAATAATTTGTGAAACTGGAGCTGGTTGCTCTTTCCATTGTCTTAATTTAAGCTCTATGGTGGAGTGTCCACTTCAGGACTTGAATTTCCCTTCAGGCCTAGAATTTCCCTTCTCCTGAAAAACTGAAATTTCTTTTACTGCTTTTTGATAATGTAATAGTCAGTAGTGTCAATTTATATGTTAATGATTTTCTCTTTGTAAATGCAGGGAAAAAAAACCCGATTTGCAAATCAGTATCATCCTACCCTTTCCAAAAGAGGAAAATAATCCTGTAGTGCCAAAAAAGATAAGTTATGGGGCTTAAAAGTGGTCTTGGATGTTCTCTAATGTATCTCCCCAGCTGCAATACCCTGTCCTTTCCTAGCAGTCTGCTCATGGGAATATTCCAGGCTGCCTCCTGTAGCTGGGCTGTACCTGGACACTCTCTTGGATGGAAATTCCTTGGGTACACAGCTGTCTTGCTGTTGTTTTTTGTTTTCTGCCTTCCTACATTTGTGATCATAAGAGAGGAGGGAACTTCCCAATCTTTCTCCTTTGCTCTCTCACACTGACCGATGCTGAGATCTGCCTGAAAACTTGTTAATTTTAAAAATTTGTTGATCTCTGGCCTCAATGTTTGTTAAAATTCCTGTCCTTCAGGTTCTCCCTAGCGAGAGCTGACTTGAGTGGAGTGATAGTCTGGGGAGAGCTTGTTTGTTTTTGTCACACAAACATTTATCATGTGAATTTTTAATGTTCTTAAGGAATGTTGCTGGTTCATGCTTTATTTATCTGCTCTTGGAACAACTGTTATCTTTTTTCTAACTCCTTCAAGGACAATATTCGCTTGAATCCAGGATCTTCCTGTGCTTCCTGCAGAGTTGGATTTTATTTTCATTTAGTGACTGGTTGGCCTTTCCTCTCTGTGTCTTAGAGTCAGTCAGCTCAAAATTTTCTTTCTGGGAGAGGTCCCAAGTTGTCTTTGTCACTGTTGTATAAAATATACATAATTTTGCATCTCCTAGAGCCCTGCTTGACCGAAGCAGTGCTCTGAGGGCTGGGTGGGCTTTTGCTGCCTTGGGAATTAGTGATTTATCCACTTCTTATTTCTCCTGCCTGTGTGGGATCAGTTCACTTTGTGTAGGACTGGAGAGACAATAGTACATGCTCAGTATTTGTGTCTCAGAATTAACTGATCTTGGTAGAATTCTGAAGATCATACATTTGCATCCTTTTTTCTGAGCAGAAAAACCATTTTTTAATGGTAGTTTGGGATGATGAATGAAAGGGTGCAATATTTCTGTTTCTACAGAAAGCATGTGTAAGAGATGTAAGAATTTGTTCTGCCAGAACTTTTTTCCTTATTCAGGGAATGTTTTTGGGTAAAAGTGCAAGTTAATCCTGGGGTGGTTGTGTAATAAATGGAAGGTTTGAAGAACGTGACAATTTACTACCTCTGTGCTTGCGTTGGTTGATCACTCCCTGCTCCCTCTCCCTTTTATTCTTTGAGCTTATTCTGAGATTTAGTCTTTTCAAAGTGGTTTGATGGCATCCTGTGACAATAGGTGTTGAAATGATTTCTCAAATAAGTGTTCTTGCTGTGGATGAAAGCACTTTTTCAATCAGCTGGTACTTGGAAGGTCCCTAATGAAATAACCCTTGATTTACAGGTAGTTCATTTCTTCTTAGAACCACTGGACAAAACCCAAAACCACGTTGAAAAGGACAAATAAGGTGTTTGGAGCCTAAAAACAAGTTGCCTTTATTTATCTTACAAATATTCATGAAGTCCACAAACCCATTTTTCTATGTGTTTTCATGTCCCCCAGAAGTCACTTTGCTGATTGTTCGCGGATAAAATGCAGGATTGTCACTGCCATGAAATGATAATAATTCTTCACTTAAATGCAGGAAATACCAGAGTAGTATATGAAAAATAGGATTTTTTATATACTCCTATGAAAAACAGGAGTATATGAAAAACAGGAGTTGAGCAGAGCATCTTTAATCCTTACAGTTAGGTCTGTGGAGAAGGCAATTAGCTAATGCATGTTCACAGAAGACATCTAATTGCACCAACATTATCTTGAGCTCTGGAGGGAAAGGTCAGCAAATGGTTGTTTATTTTCTGCTGTCTCTGAAATGTAGTAATATTTTATTCCTCACATTTCCTTTTCTCATTTCAGTTCTGTAGAAAGTGTTCTGAAAACACTCGTGAAGAGCTGCAGACCGTAAGTGTTTGTTACATGATTTCTTTTTTAATATCTTTAATATTAATTTAGGAAGGGGGGGAAAAGTGTGTAAAAGACCTCACTCTACCTATCGTTGCTTGGCTGATGCTTAAAAGTTTGGGGTGGAGAGTAGAGACTTTTTTGGATTTTATTTTTCCTTTTTAACAGCCTTGGTTGCAATAATTCTGTTGTATAAAAAAATGGATCTAATATGCATTTTAAATACTGCATTGCATGCATACTTAGTGAGTTTTAAAAGAAATTAAATCACCAGCGTTCCTGTAATGTTTCTATAAATGATCCTTGTGCCTGAAGTGATTATTTTTTTTTATGTATTGCATCAAAAGTGAGGAATAGTTGTTTGATTTGGACCAGCCTTCACAATGAAATGGTTTTGCATTGTACAGATTCTTCTCTGGTTCGACAAGAATCTTTTTAATTGGTGGTCTTAAAATGATGTACCACAACGTCCTTGATTTCCCTCTGTTCTGTGAAGCTTTTTGGAGTTGAGGGCTGCCTGCCTGATGCCCCTGGACACATGATTTTACTTTAAAATGACATATTAATAGCTGGTTTTCAACATGCTTTAAAAAAGAGCCAAACTTTGAAGGCAGGTCTGTGTGTACTCCATGGTTTCCTTGTTCTCAGGTATTTCCCAGAGGATGCCACTGGGGAAATGCTGGACGAGTGGAGGCCTTTGATGTGTCCCTTTGATGTGACCATGCAGAAGGCCATCACCTACTTCGAGCTCTTCCTGCCCACCACCCTTCCCCCTGAGCTCCACCACAAGGGTTTCAAGTAGGTGTCACTGGAGAGTGCTCTGTTCCAAATGCAAGGAATCATCTTGTATGGGATGATTTGAAGCCACTGCTGGCTTTCTGCAGCATTTTTGGCAGGAGCTCAAGACAGGAGCACTGTCAATCAACCTGCTGCTTTTGTAAAAGTAACCTGCAGGAATCCTTCTTCCCTACTGAGTTCTACCTTCTCTAGAGTAAAGCACACAGCAAATCAAACTAAATTGAATTAAATGCTATTTGTAAAGGAGAGTTTAAGTCAGGGACTTGTGTGGAATCCTTGGCCTCAGGTGAATTCAGAGAAGGAGGTAATGACACCTGTGGCCACTGATCAAAAGGGACAAATCTCACAGTGCAAGGCAGAGGGGAATGGAGTGTGATGTGTTTTTATCTGGTTTACCTGTGCTGGGATGGCAGAGCTGAGGCAAATAAGGAAACTCCTGGGAGACAGTTGTGTGAAAAGGGGATCAAAAAAGAGTCAGAGGAGAAATAAAGGAAAAAAGCAAGGACTGAAAGTCAGATTTGGGAATATCCTCTGGAAGGCAAATCAATAAAAGCATGTCCATGCTGATCCTTGTTCTTGCTGAACGAATTGAGGGAGAGGTGAATTCCTGCAACCACCTGGCAAAGTGAGGGATAAATATTCAGTGAGGGAGCTGCTTTCTCCAGGTTAAAATGATTTTGCTTCTGTTTTCTTTCAGGCTTTGGTTTGATGAATTTATAGGCCTTTGGGTGTCAGTTCAAAATCTTCCCCAGTGGGAAGGGGTAAGTATTTGCTTTTCACCTACACTGGAAGAAATCCTCGTTTAAATATTCCTACAATGTGCTTGCAAGGAATTGAAGCCAAACTGTGATATAATGGTTTCTTTCCCTTCTGCTTTAACTAGTTCAAGAACGCAGAGACAATAATTTCATTATTGTCAGCAAGCAATTACTGTCTGAATAAATGAGACTGCAGTTGTGCTTGGTGAACATTGTCTAATGGCCAGCTCAGACAGCTTTTCATTCCAGCCTTGGGAGTGCTGGCATTTTCCAGACTGCCTGCTAATACTTAGAATGATGCAAAATGTAGTTGTGATTTCTAGAAATTATGCTTCTGTCCTGTCTTATAACACATCTTGGATGGTCCCTGGTTTTGGGTGGTGATGTTTTGCTGTCATCTTTGAGATACAATAAAGAACCTGTACTCCCTTTGGCCAAAAATTGCCTTGGGCTGTATCTTTGAAGGCAAATAGCTGTGTGCCCCTACTGTGTGTCTCGTGTGAGGAGATCCAAAGCTGGGAGATGAAAGCCTCCCTCTGGAGGCAGCCCCAGCAGCAGCTTAGGTGCTGTTGGTGTCAGCTGAGCTGTGCCTTGGCTCACAGTGGCTTGCAGTGAAACTTGGCCTGTCCCCAGTTCTTTTCCCTGCTCAGTATGAACATAAGCTCATTGGCCATCTGGCTCCTTTTACTAATCTCCTGCCTGGATACACAAGGAGAACTTCTCCGTGTCTGAGGAGGAAGCTGATTTCCAAAGAGCTGTGGTCACACATTCCATGGCTCCTCCTGCCCTCCATCACAAGCCCAGGGAGGCAGCCTTGGGCCCAGCCCTTGGCAGTTGTCCACATTCGAGCACTGGTGATGCCAAAGCTGGTTTTGAGATTCTGTGTTCACTTCTGTGTTTTTCTGATGGCTTCCCCACCCCCCCAAAAAATCATAATACTGTCTATTCCTTCTGACAGAACTGTGACAGCCTACACTTGAATATCATGATTTAGTTTGTTTCTGTCAAACTGTGTAACAAATAATCATCAGCACTCTTTCACAAGTTATCTCTGATATTTTTTCCCTCTTCCTCTGTATTCTGACAGTTTGCTTGCTTTTTCTCCCAAAGCTTTCACTTCTTGTTTGCTTTGCTGTCGTGTCCATTTCCTAAAGTCAGGTTCATTCCATCAGGCTGGGATGCAGATAATTAGACACATGGGTTCTGACTCTGCAATCCAATTTAAGCTTCTGTATTCTGCAAGCTTTTCCTCAGCTTGCTTTGGCAGGAATTAGACTTGCTGTTTGAAGGGGAGCTGTGGAATTGATTCCTTGTGTGCATTTTAAGGAATTTTTTCACTGGGTATTTCCTCATATCAAGTGAAAAAGGCAGATCATTAAAGAAAATGTATCCCTTGTCTTCAGGCTGTGTCTGATGTCCTGAATTGAACTTGAGGGTTTTCCAAAGCTGTCATGTCCTTCAGCCTGAGAGTTGACCTGTTCCTCTGGGCTATCTGTCTTGGAATTATGCAGGATTATTTAAGGCCCTTCCTTTTGGCTTTGTCATTAATTCAAAATACTGATAGAAGCCTCGAGAGCCTGGCAGGTCTTTCCTGACTTGTAGAAGCTCCTAAAAGCAGAGTTGGTGGGTGAGATGCTTTTCACCATCAGGACACAAGAGTGAGACTTCATCTCCTTTTTTTTGTTCAGTCCTGATAACTCTCTTTCCTGAGGACATCTTCCAGTTCCCTTTTGGACTCCTGGGGCTGTCTTCTGGTGATGGAATGTCTAATTCTTCATGGGCAGTCTGTGACTGCTGACAGCTGATGCCTGTGACCTTTCCAAGCCACTGATGTGTTTAAACCAAAGCACACAAATGTGACAGCCAGCAGCACACACTGAGTAGGATGGATCCTGCAGGAACTAACTGTCCTGAATAGCTAAATATTGGGAAAAGCTAGATGGATGAGTTGGTGGAATTTTCTTTGATGCCCCTGTATAAATGTTATTTTAGGCCAGTGAAACACATCTTAGTGGTTCTGATGGAGTGAAATCTCCCTTCCCCAGTGCTTTACTGGGTGGCTTTTATCTTGTGTATGTGAAGTGACTGGTGGGCTTTGCATCTTTTATTCTCAATATATTCTAATGAATATTCCCTTTTCTTCTGGTTATTTTCAGCATTTAGTCAATCTTTTTGCTCGCTTGGCCACTGACAACATTGGGTACATAGACTGGGATCCATATGTACCAAAGGTAACAGAGCTTATTTCATGACATGCCTTACCTGCCTCGGTGGGTTTGTTTTTTTGAGACACCTTTGGATTTGAAAATTAACTTATGCCAGTGTTTGTTTTTCTTGTCATCAGATTTTTACTAGGATTTTGAGGAGTTTAAATCTGCCAGTGGGAAGCAATCAGGTGGTTGTTCCAAGATTCTTAACAAATGCTTACGACGTGGGACATGCAGTCATGTGGATCACAGCCATGATGGTGAGTAACTACTTCATAAAATGAAACAAAAACTAATGCAAAGCTTTAAACATGTATTTAAGATGAATATTTGTTCTGCTGAGCTCACTGCAGAAGTGTGTTTTTAGGCTTTCTTTTTTCCAAATGATGTATTCGAGTCCATTGTTCACTGTCAGTGTGGAATGGGGCTGGAAAGGTTTGTTTCACAGCTGCTGCCTGTGGCATTTTGGAAAGGAGCAGGCACCTGTTTTAGTGTGAGCCTCAGCAGATGGGATGGAGAGAACTTGCTCTTAGTGCTGAGCAGGGGGTGGGATGTGATTTGCTGCTTTGAGGTCTTGCTGTGGGGAGAGCACACCTGTGCCTCAAGCTGCTGTCACGTGTTTGTTTTACCTTGGCCTGTGTGATGGAATTCTGTGGTTTATCTGTTTCAGGGTGGACCAAGTAAGCTGGTGCAGAAGCACTTGTCTGGCTTGTTCAATAGCATTGCCTCTTTTTACCATCCCTCAAATAACGGCCGCTGGCTGGTGAGTCGAGTGGTTTGGGTGTCCAGACAAGAGCTTTGCCTGGGATTTCAGCCTGGCAGTCCTGTGTGCTCCACATTGTCTGCTGCTGTGTGCTGCTTAGAGACTTGAATTATCATGGTCTATGTTTGTGCTGTCGTTCCAGCCATGCTCTTAATTCTCATGTCAGTGCAGAGGTCCAAAACAGGACATCTAATTTGGGTACAGATAGGAAAAAGAAGTCAGCACTTGAAATGAGGGCGACACCATCAGTAATTACCTGTGTGATGGAGCTTTTTTTCTTACTGACCTACTGCCTCCAAGTTATCAAAATCTAGGATGGACCTTGGAGCAGCCTGGTCTAATGGCAGGTGTCCCTGCCCATGGCAGGGAGTTGGAACTGGATGTGCTTTGAGGTCTCGCCCCACCCAATCCATTCTATGATTCTATTAAACAAAGCAAAAAGGGTATTTAGTGCATTTTCTAGTTTGAAGCATAATGTTTAGATGGTGTAACTGGTGGAATCTTCTGTTAAAGAATGTGAGAATCTCCCTGGTGGGAAATAGAGATTAAAACAGCAAGGCTGGTCACAGCAGTGCCAAGGCAGCTGGCTTGTTCTTGACTAGGGTATTTGCTTACATATGAAGGTGCAGAGAATGCTCCCAAAGATGTCCTAATTACTGGTAAATTATCATGATTCCTGACTGTATAATTTTTGTGTGATTTTCAGGACTTCTTAAATCATAAGACACAGTGCTGGCAGCACAATTCCTGATACTTTGGGAAATGAAGTTCAGTGAGAAATCACAAATGCTGTATTTTAGAGTTCTTCCGAGTTTTCCTTTATTGTGGTTGTGTCATTCCAAGATCTTGCCTTGAAAATTTTTTGTTGTGCCCTGAGCAGCCAGGCTGTGCTGCTGCCAGGCCACTGACCAGCATTTCTGGCCCGTTCCCAGAACAAACTGATGAAGCTGCTGCAGAGGTTGCCCAGTGGTGTTGTGAGGAGGCTGCACCGCGAGCGCTACAAGAAGGTGACCTGGTTAACTCCTGTCCCTGAGAGCCACAAGCTCACGGACCAGGACGTGACAGACTTTGTGCAGTGCATCATCCAGCCCGTGCTCCTGGCAATGTTCAGCAAAACTGGAAGCCTGGAGGCTGCCCAAGCCCTGCAGAACCTTGCCCTGATGCGTCCTGAGTTAGTAATTCCACCTGTACTTGAGAAGTAAGTTTTGCAGGAACACTGCAATTGCCATGTGCCCTTCCTAAGAAATAAATAGGAAGAGCAGTCATATTAAATAATAAAATGAATTGCTTGCTGTGAATGAATGCCTGCAGTGCGAGGAGCTGCTGATACACCCCCCTGAGCAATCCCCTCAGAGTGGGAGCGAGGGAGGACTTGATTTTTTAAATTTTAGTTAATTTGATTTGTTTTGTTGTTTGTTTTTTTTAAACACCTGGCAAGTGGAATAGTTCTGGGAGCTGTTGACAGCTCGGGTGCTTTAGGGCAGGCAGTCCTCAGGTGGCTTGCATTTCTGGGAGCATTTTGTATCAGATCGTGGGTGGATCAGTTGAAAAAGCAACTTAGCATCCTTTATTCATAAGCCACCTGGTAGGTTCCAGATACACAGGGTGCTTGTGCAGCAGTAAGGATATGTCTTACGTTTCTGTTTAGTTCAGAGCATGTTACAGGTTGTGTAAAGTCACTGGCATTGCTGGCTTTGGAATTGCCAGACCGTGTGCCCCTGTGAAATACTTGCTTTGTACTGTTTCTAATGCCTTGATGCCTGAAATTTCCAAAGAAAAATGTTGCTCCTTCCTCCTCCACTGAAAACTTTCCTCCTAGCCCCCATCCACGTTCCCTATGCAGTCTTTTGTACTTTAACAAAACAGCAGAGGAATGAGTTCAATTGAAGAGCCCTTCCTGTGTTCCACACCTCCCTGACTCAGCTGTTTGTAACAACTTGATAAATCTGCTCTTCTGCAAAACATCCCGAGCCCAGCAGTTCTAAGCAGGACAGCAGTGCTGAGCAGGGCTGCCCCTTCTGTTCTGAGAGCAGACCCAACGTCTGCTCTGGAGTTCCAGCTATGCCTGGAATGTTTGCCTTGGCTGCAGTTCCAGATGGTTTGGGTGAGCTGTGCTCTGGGTGACGGAGGGTGGCAGTAGCAATGTCACTCCTCTCTGAACTGGAGGCTGTTGGTAACAACAGGAAGTGTCGTTCTGCAGTTTGCTTAAAAAGTGTTCATTGTTAAAAAAAAGGGTTTAAAAATCACAGTAACTTCCCAGGTTTTGATAAAGAGGTCTGCACTTTATAGTAATGTGAAGAGAGGCAGCCACAGCACGTTTCCATGTTTGCCACAAGAACCTTACAGCTGGCATTGCCTGCAAGTCCAAACAGGGAAATCGTGGTGGCTTTGGATGCAGGAGCACAGGCAGTTCTCAACTCCTGGGTTGCAGCAGCTCAAAAGGTCTTTAATCTTGAACTGTGGGTAGCAACAATCCAATAGAAGGAAAATTGTAACAAACCGATGTTAAATCCATTGGAAAATGATGAGAAAACAGTTTTGGAAACATGAAATTTTTTTGTCTTTAATGCAGAAAATACCGTGTGCAGTCCACTTCTATTGTCTTTGAAGGCTTTAGAAGCATCACTGTTGCCAATCTGTTTGGTTTTTTTTAAATTTTACAGAACATATCCTGCACTTGAGACCCTGACAGAGCCTCATCAGCTCACAGCCACCCTGAGCTGTGTCATTGGGGTAGCTCGGAGCCTGGTGTCGGGCGGGAGGTGGTTTCCTGAGGGTCCCACACACATGCTACCTCTGCTGATGAGAGCCTTGCCTGGGGTGGACCCCAACGACTTCAGCAAATGCATGGTGAGTGTACAAATATTGCCTTGTTTTAGGAGATAACCAGCCAACTAACTAATGTTGTATTTTATGGAGAAATATTTTTATATCTCTGTGTAAGCAGGTACCTCCCGTGTCCAGAATTTATCAGCCTTTTTTTTTCTGCACAACTTTATTCAAAAGAATTTGATATTACAAGCCTCTTTGGCTCGTTGAACAGTGCAGAGTGATTGTGAGAAGCATTGTACTAACTTTTTGGGCAGCTCTGAAAAACAAGATTAAATAGCTGCTCCACAACTCCTGGCAGATAGTCTTTTAAGATCAAAAGGAAGCTCTTTATCCCTAGGTTTTCAGAATATTAAGTTATAAAAGTCCAGCATTATTTTCAGAAATTAATATTAATGGACTTACAAAATCCTAATATTTACCTTGTTTTAACTTAAAGTTCAGCACAAAATAATGGCTACGTTACTTAGAAAATTGAGGCTATTTTTACAGTGCTACCTGTTAAATTTATTTATGAAATCTGAAATAGCTGTTGAAGTTTTAGGGTGGAAGAATTGATTTCTTTTATTTTTTTAGTATAGTTTGCTTTAGGTCCCATACCTCAATTGTAAAAGCTTTTAAATGTGTGCCTACAATAACCCTCATTAAAGAGCTGTGTGTACCTCTCAACAGATTACATTCCAGTTCATTGCAACATTTTCTACTCTGGTGCCTTTAGTGGATTGTTCATCTGTGTTGCAGGAAAGAGATGACCTCTCAGAGGTAAGAGTGCTGGGAAGCTGTGAGAAAGCTCTAACTTAGTTTTCAGTTCCATTTCTGGCAGTGTGTGCAAAGATATTAATCCTGTTTGTTTCTGTCAGTGGAGCTGGCACCAGTGTGCAAATTGGCTTTAGCAATGCTTCTTAGTCACAGCTTGTTGTAAGGAATGTTAAATTCAGGCAGTTGAATGTTTTTATGTCAAAAGTAAATTGCTCAGGGCCCTGTGTGGTGTCATTTGACTTGGAGCTTTCCCTGCCTTGAGGAGGAGGTCTGACTGTGTAGTTATTTTAAATAGTGCATTAGATTTTTTTCCCCCAATTTTTCAGGGCTATTTTCTTCCTAAATAAACCCCTGCTCCTTTTTAAAGTCCTGCTTCCCTTCCCTGATTGAGGTTCTATTGCTTTCCCTCCAGACACTTGTTAATCTCTTCCAGTCAAGAGATGGTAACAGCATTAGGCAGTGAGTCTTATCTCCCTTATCACCACACCTCTTTGCTCCTGGGACACTTTGTAGCTCAGAGAGCCACAGGTTGCCCAAATTAAAAGGTGAATTTCATTGTCCCAGAGCTGCAGCACTCAAACATGAAAAGGAGTTTGTACAGTGAATATTTAATACTCAATATTATCAATATCTGCCAGTGGAGCCAGGTCTGGCAGCATCCCTGGCACTCACTGACCTGCTGCTGCAGAGGAGGATCTGTGGTGAGGCCAGAGGTTGTACCCATGGAGGCAGACCCCATCTCACCAGAGAACTTACTTGGATACACATCCAGGCCAGGAAATTGGGACAGGACAGTGTCAGGAACACGTCCCAGCTGTTCATGGAGCACTTGGGTGTGTGTGATGGGAAATGCACTGGAGAGTGTTCTCACTTAGACATTGGAAGTAGTTAATATAGGAAATAAACTTTGTATTATGCTTCCTTAATAAAAACCAACCTTATGTGTTTCCTTTGTGTTGGAAAACTGTAGGTGGAAAGAGAATTGTGCTCTGCATCTGCTGAATTTGAGGATTTTGTGCTGCAGTTTATGGACAGGTGAGTGAGCTAAGGATAGGGGAAAGCTTGGCATTAAGAGCTTCATAAAACTTCCCAGTTTCACCTCCTGACCCTGCACTTACTGGGTTTATTTGTGTAGGTGCTTTGGACTCATAGAGAGCAGCACATTAGAACAAACCAGAGAGGAGACTGAAACAGAGAAAATGACTCATTTGGAGAGTCTGGTGGAACTGGGTCTCTCCTCCACTTTCAGTACAATCCTTACCCAGTGTTCAAAGGAAATCTTTAAGGTAGGTAGAACATGGGCTTTTCATCTCTTTTAGGAAACTTAATTTTGTGTTAACAGCAACTGGTGCTTTTAAATTCTTCCTTCCTTCACGAATGCGAACTTCCACATTTAACCAAGGAAAGGGCTGAGGGGGGAGTTTGACTTTGTGTCAGTCTGGTTTGTGATTTCATCCCAATCTCTACAGAACTCTCCTGCAAACTGATGATAAACACAAGGAGAAATCATTCCAGCAGTTTATTTTATCCCTGTATCAGTTTAGGTTGTGGATTTTCATGTCTTGGTGGTGATGCTCTCCCATCCAAACCTCTGCCTTCCTTTTCTGTCCCTGCCACTTCTTCACCTGGGCCAAAGAGGCTGTTCAAGGAGCTGTGTGGGTAATGGGATCAGAAAAAGTACCTGGATTAAAATAACTCTGAGGGAGAGGGTGGAGAATCCAGGTTGTTACATGGACAGCTTCTTTTTTTGTGGGTTGGGTTAGCACATTTCTATCTGTTTAAATACATATATATATTTGGAGATGCCAGGTTTTGTACATTTTCAACATTGACACTTTGGTGTGATTTTTGTTTGAAATATTTTGGTAAATGCAAGTCTTAAGTTAATTCTTTGTTGTCATTAAACATTTAATTTGTATTTTTCCTGTTTGTCCAAGTATTCATGGGATTTACATTTTATATAGTTCACCTTGCTTTGCAAAGCATTGGATGGAAATAATCTGCCTTTAAACACACTGGCTACTTAGATAGTTGCTACTTAATTCCCTATTTATGTGTTAACTAAAGGATGTCTTGGCTTTCCTTCACTGTGACATGTGCAATAATTTTTCCTGTCATCAACCTGTGACTTATTCCTGGAAAACATTTTCTGTGTAGTTTCTCAGAATCACCCTAAACTTCTATTACTCATCGAGAGTTATCCACCTCCTCTCTTCCCAAAGGGAACATTTCAGGCTTTCCACAGACCTGCTTTCTCTGTCTCCCTATTCTGATTTTCAT
The DNA here is from genome assembly GCA_013396875.1 of Vireo altiloquus. Classification (NCBI taxonomy): domain Eukaryota; kingdom Metazoa; phylum Chordata; class Aves; order Passeriformes; family Vireonidae; genus Vireo; species Vireo altiloquus. Next base: position 88,362 of record VZRF01005417.1, on the reverse strand, counting down.
GTGAATTGCTGTGGGTTTCTGGTTTAAAAGAATGCAGGGTTATGTAGAGACACTGCCTTCTGTGTAATATCAAACATTTTGGGATACCTAATTTGCTTTTTTCTTAAAGAGCAACCTCCATCTTTTTGTCCTCATTTTAGGTTGCCTTGGAGAAGGTTTTTAACTTTGCTGTTTCAAATATATTTGAGACAAGAGTTGCTGGTCGAATGGTTGCCGACATGTGCCGAGCTGCAGTAAAAGTGAGAGAAAATGCTCTTAACTTCACTCCCTCTTTAGTTTAAAAAAGAAAAAAGCCAGTGCTGCTACTTTTTCCTGTGTAATATATGCATTTCCTCATGTAAATACTGATGGCTCTTAATATTACATCTTCTAAAATTGGCTGGTTGCATACAGCAATATTTCAAGAGGTTAGTTCACGCAGTATTTATGTTGCAGTTGCGTTAAATTTAGGTTTTATTGACTGAGAATTGTGAAGTCAGGCCGACTCTAGGTTGAATTGGAGTTGGGATGCAATCTAGTCTTGGATGTGTGTGCTGAGTTCCCCAAGATATTTTGGTTTAAAATGGATTATTTCTGGTGCTGTTTGCAGTGCCGCCCTGAGGAGTCCTTGAAGCTGTTTGTACCACATTGCTGCAATGTCATAACTCACCTCACAGGCAGTAAGTTTCTAACATTTCCAGTGTTACTGGCTTGCTTTTGGGTTGGTTTTTGTTAAACATGAAAATAATATCTGAAACTTCTGGGTGTTCTCCACAAGTTCATTCAGCAATGGAAAAATCCATTACTCCATGTAAAAATCCCAAACCAACAGTTGTGTCATTTCAAAGCCAAAATCTGTCAGGTTGGAAGACCACAATTCCTTAAAAATGTGGCAGCTATAAATGTCCCCAGACATTCATCAAATTCAGGATGGTACATTGGCTACAGTGACCTCCATGGGTACAGTGAGAGTTAGAGGGTTGGGAGTCAGATTTTGGGGTGGAAGCACCTGGATTCTGATGGAGCTCATTTGGAAAGCTTGGCTGCAGTGGGGTTACAGCAGTGCTTATCCCTTGTTCCTCTAGATGATGATGTATTGCATGATGAAGAACTAGATAAGGAGCTGCTCTGGAATCTTCAGCTTTTATCAGAGGTATTCCCAAGAACATTCTTCCCACGCTTGTGTGTCACTGCATCCTGTTTAATGCCCCTGAAAGGAAGAAAAAAATAAACTTGTATTAAAGCAAAGTAAATGTTGTATGAATGGCACTGCAGAGCTGCTGGTTTTTGCCCAGCTCTGAGTGAGATGAGTGGCTGTTGTTGGAAGCAAATAAACAGTGATGCATGTGGAATGAATTAAAGCAGTTCTTGAGGGGGAGTGAAAGAAGAGGGAGAAACCTAAGAAGCTTTTGTTAAATATCTATTTTTTAATTAAGGAGTATTGCTAGAAAATTTGGGATGGGGTCAAGCAGATGGCATCACTGAAACTCTTGAGCGGCTGTGGAAGCATCAGTTCATGTGCAAGTGCGGGGGGAGCTGGAGAATGGTGTGAGTGTGGCCCTGTCCAGCCCTGCAGGACCAAACTGATGCTTACAGTGTCTCTCTGTGCCCCCAGATCACTCGAGTGGATGGCAAGAAGCTGCTACTGTACAGGGAGCAGTTTGGGAAGATACTGCAGCGCACCCTACACTTAACCTGTAAGCAGGGTTACATTCTGTCTTGTAACCTACTGCACCATCTTCTTCGTTCTGCCACACTTATCTACCCCACAGAGTACTGCAGTGTGCCAGGTGGCTTTGACAAGCCTCTTTCTGAATACTTTCCTATCAAGGCAAGGATTTTCATTTATTTAGGATTAGAGGATTTCACTATTTTTTGTTTTTAAAGCAGTCATATGCTCTTATGGTTTTATTTGGAGATTTCTGACCGGTGGTAGCAGCGATGGAAAGTGATGCTTTGGGCTTTGAAATGTAGAGCAAATGACAGTTAATTTAAAGTATATTGATAACCAAAAATGAATACAGACTGTTTTCTGAGTAGTTTGCGAGTTTTGAGTAGTTTTATGTGACTTATTAGTGGTTTATGATGTGTGTTTTACCATGATTGCACAACTACAGTAAGTTAATGCACAGCAAGGAGATGTGGTGTTTTACAGGTCAGCCAAATAACAAATAATGATTCTGTCCTGAGCTTGAGATAAAATGAAAGCAGAATTGGCAATATTAAAAGTTACTGCAACTGTCAAAAGTCATGTGTTGCTCTGCTGTTAAGACTTTGAGATCAATTTATCAATATTCCAGTTTAAAGGCAGCAGTTTTCAGCTGGCCTGTTTCAATGTACAACTGCATTTTGCTGAAGTGTTTTTACATAACTCCCAACAGCAGATGATCTTGTTACTGAAAGCTAGTCCAGTTTTACAGCTGATAGGAACATCCTGTTGGGCCAGTTAATCATTTAAAAAACAAACAAGAATATCCCAAATGCCAAACCCAAAAAACCTCCAACAAAACTAACAAATCAACAGAACCCCCAAAAATAACAATCACACAATTATTTTAAATTCTTCCTCTGAAATGAAAAATTCACAATGACTTTGCTGTTCTCTATGGGAGTATCAAAAATCTGAGTTGTACTTCAGAATGTGTTTGAATTGATATCCAGTCAAAGGAATAATTCAGTTATATTTCGATTAGACCAGTGCAGTCCTTTTCCTTTTAGTGCTTTCAGATACGTTTTATTTTCTAAGTATGTGTAGGATTGGGATGTCTGTTTGGTTTTATGATGGTGTTGTTTTTCCTGGAAATTCAGGATAACTGCTTTAATTTATAGCAGTAGTTAGTTCACATGTGTTTGGAGGGGTTTTTCTGTAATATTAAATGCTTTTTTAAAAAAACAATTTAAATAGCTTGGTTAATAAGAAACATCTTTATTTTACTACAGGACTGGGGTAAACCAGGTGACCTGTGGAACTTGGATATCCAGTGGCATGTTCCTTCATCTGAGGAAATAAGCTTTGCTTTTTATTTGCTGGATACTTTCCTGCAGCCTGAGCTCAGCAGGCTGGAGCTCTATGCACTTGGAGAGCTGGAAATGTCCAGGTAGGATGCAGAAGGTGAATTTATCCACTCACAGGAGTTACTAGGGAGGAAAATACCATCATGTTGCACTTTGACATTATTCTGAGATTTCTGAAGCTCCTAGTTCAACTGATGATAATAACATAAATCTGAGTTGGCATCAAAATTTCCTTAAAGTAACCCAGAAAATAAGTTATTCACATTTTGCGTTTTAATTTATCTTCAGACTGTAAAATATTCACTCCTAAATTATTCCCTCATCCTCCCCATGGTGGGAAGGAATTGTCTTTGCCTTGGGGTAAGGAGTTACTTTATAAGTTTTATCTGAGATTGAGATAAAATCCTTCAAAGCAATTTTCACATTAGTTTCTCTCACCTGCACAATTTTGGAATATAAAATCTCCCATGTTTTCCAGAAAATGAAGTTAAACATTGGGGTTTGTAAAAGAATTAGCTTGGCTTAAAAAAGCCCGGCTTGGTTTCTGCAGGGCTCCCTCCTGTGTGTAGAACTGATGCAACTAAAGAGAAAACTTGCATGAACTGTCCCAAAGAAGATGTGGTTTGTCATTTGTTCATTTTCAAGCCATGAACAGATAAGTGACCAGGTTTTCCTCTTTGTTTAAGAGATGATGTGCAGCAGTCTCTTGCCATCGTGCACAACTGCCTGATTGGCTCTGGGAACATTCTGCCTCCTCTCAAAGGAGAAAGGGTGGCTCATCTGTAAGTCACATGTCTTTTATATCCCACACATTCTGGCTGATTATGTTCCTTCATGCTGGCTTTTAGTGCTTTCTTACTGCTGTTGTCACACATCTGCTGCTGGAAGCTCCTTTTAGGAAACACTGATAGTAAATATCGAGATACAGAAAATTCACTTGTCAGGAAAGGACTCAAAGGCTCCTGTCCTTGCCTACAGCAAGGAGCTGTGTGTGTTTCAATGGGTGTTCTTAGGTGTGACAAACCAAATTTCTGCCTGTTTAATAGAACTGATGAGGTTCTGGTAACTGGGAAATAGAGATTCTGGGTTCAAGGTGGCCTTGTGGTGGCATCCCTGCCTCTGACAAAGTCTGACCCAAAGGGATGGTTCATTTATGAATGTGAGAACTGAGATGTACTGTTAGCAAATCCAGATGTCTTTGTGCTACTGGCGTGAAATTGAACTTGTTAAAATGAATTAAATGCCAGTGAAATGCAGGGACTCAATGATTTCTGTAATGGGTAGTAATACTTGGTTTGTTTTCATGCAGGGTCCCAAGTCTGGTGTCTTTGGAAGAGACAAAGCTGTACACTGGTGTTGAATATGGTGAGTAAATCCCAGTTCTGTTCAGGCAGGCTCTAAGTGTTGTTTTCTTCTTTTTAAAAATTCCTTTCTTTTTATTTTTTTGTAAAAACAGTGGGCTCTTTTGGAGACCGTAATTTTGATTCTTTTCTTCTTATAAATGGGATTTTATGACCAGCATCAGAGTTCTGTGTACACACAGATTTATTTTCAGCAGTGATACACGAGATAGGGACCTGCTGCAGGAATCAGCCTGGTGCTGGGAGCTCTGTGTGTTCCTCAATTCCCATATGCTAAATGAACTGCCTGAACTTAGAAATAAAGCCAACTCTCAAGGCAGATAAAGAAGGTTGTGTACCTACAAAACCCAGCAGCTGAGTCGATAAACTGATGAGAGCCATGTCCTTAGATATGACAAATGGTTATTTTTATAACAACTCATACTGCCAGTTCTGAATAGGCTGCTTGGGCTTTCCACTATAAATTGCTTTTTATGCTGTCGCAGAATAAACAGAGTGTTTTGTTCTCTTTCAGATTTATCCAGGGAGAATTACAGAGAAACAATTGCAAGGGTTACAAGGAAATTGCTGCGTAAGTTTGATCACTCCTGTACCTAAAACCAACTGTGTCAGTAGGATTGTCTACGTGAGGAAATTGTATTGTTTACTTTGCCTTTAATTCCAAAAGTTAAGATTTGCAGAAATAAAATTATTGCTAATTTATAAAGCTCTTTTCCTGTCTGATTCTAAACTTCATTTCTCCCAATTGCAGGCTACATTCTTGATAATTCAGAAGATGATACCAAGTCTTTGTTTCTAATAATAAAGGTATGCTTTACATTTGTAAAACTTAAGGCAAGGTGACTTGGTTTGCAACATAATCACTCTTGTCCTCTCTTTCTTTCCACAGATTATCAGTGATGTTTTGCAGTTCCAAGGGTCTCACAAGCATGAGTTTGATTCACGATGGAAAAGCTTCAATCTAGTGAAAAAATCAATGGAGAACAGGGTCAGTGACTTGGCTTTGTGAAGCTGTGGTTCCTCAATTGCTGATGTGATGCTGAAATCTAAACCAAACGTCTTTTCTTACAGCTTCAAGGAAAGAAACAACACATCAGAGCCTTGCTGATTGACAGGGTTATGCTGCAGCATGAGGTAATTCTTCCCCTTCAATCCCCAGAATTTGCTTGAAAAGCTGCTTTGCATAGTTTGCTAAATGTCATCATAACAATATTCCTGCACTGGTTCTTTATGTGTGAAGTGTAAAACCAATTTCTCCTTTCTTTGTGCTGCCCATGAATTCAGCTGAGAACTCTGACAATGGAGGGCTGTGAATACAAAACTTCCCACCAGGAGATGATCAGGGATCTTTTGTGTTTGTCCACAAGTTCTTATGGGCAGGTGAGGAGCAACCCCTTCTGAACTGAGATTTATGGTTTTGTTGGTCTCTTCAAGTCATTCTGCATCCTAAATCCATTGTTCTCACTGCTTGCTTTTCAAATGATCTTAAAAACACCTCGTTTCTGGCAGCATACAGAATCTTCTGTGACTTTATAGCTGTTCTCATGTAAATGCCAGAAACAAGAAGTAGATTTTATAAGCAGGGTGGGGTGTTTAAAACCTTCCACAACAAATAATTTTGTTTCTGTGCACAAATACATGATAAAATCTTTCTGCGTCAGTAATTGAAATGGATGAGGATGTTATTTTTATCCAGTAAATTTTTTGTTTCAGGTCAGAAGTAAAGCTCAGCAGGCATTCTTCACAGCTCTGGGAACCTACAATTTCTGTTGCAGAGATATCATTCCCTTGGTTCTGGAATTCCTGCGTCCTGACCGGCAAGATGTCACTCAGAAGCAATTTAAAGTACTGCCTCATTAACTTGGCTTTGAGGCTGTCTTTTGAAAGTGTTTTTACATGAGAATTTTTAATGGGGAAAGTGGGATTTGCTTGTTTATCAGCATGACTGATACTTTCATGGCTTATAGGCATGGCTGGTGTAAGGAATTATTTGTATTAGATCTGTTTTCAAGAGAAATACTGTGTTTAAATGTGTTCCCTGTGTGCTCAGGTATTACCACAATGTGAGTTAGCACCTATTTTTAAGTTATGGAATGGAAATTGAAATGCTGTAGTCAAGGTGAAGCAGTTGTGAATCATCTCCTCTAACATAATTGAGAAATCAGGCAGCCAATCTGTGGATAAATTAATTGGCAGGGCTTCCAATCTCATTAAATGAAGAGGACTTGGTGCAAAATCTTCAGTAATGTGACAGTGAGGCTGAATGTTTATGGGACATTTTAATGATTTGGTAGCTGCAGCTGAATTTTTCTTCTGTGTGGGTGTGTGCTTATGTCGATAGCACGGATGAGCAGTGCTTGAACCTTCCCAAACTCCATCTTCCATTCCACAGGGTGCCTTATATTGTCTTCTTGGGAATCACAGCGGGGTGTGCTTGGCCAATCTGCACGACTGGGACTGTATTGCACAGACGTGGCCAGCAATTGTCTCCTCTGGCCTTAGCAAAGCCATGTCCTTGGAAAAACCATCCATAGTCAGACTCTTTGATGACCTAGCAGAGAAAATCCACCGGCAGTATGAAACCATTGGACTGGATTTTGCAGTGAGTGAACAATTCCTTGGTGTTTGGGCTTGTCTGTGGACAGGGAAGTTCTGTGCTCTGCTGCTTCCAAAGCAGAGACATTTAAAAACTTGTCGGTTCAAGTCCCAAATCTTTACACTGTCCATCAACAGGTTCCAGAGAAATGCATGGAGGTGGCTGTTCTGCTGCAGCAGTCAGGACAGATGGGTTCAGAGTTCCCAGCCCTGGGATCAGAGGAAATTCAGTTGGGAATTCAGCGACAGAAGGAGAAGAATGCTGAGGCTCTGAGGTGAGTTCAGCTGCCCTGAGCTGCACATTAAACATCATCAGCATCCAAAGTGTTGAAAATCCACAATGTCCAAGGGTTGTTGGGCTGCATCTCTCTGCACTTCTATTTCCTCTGCCTTTTCACCTTCACAAACCTTTGTTGAGGATCTTCTCCTCTATTTTTCAATGGATCTCTCAGTACCATGTGGTTGATAATTCCCCTCTCTTTCTCTCAGGAACTATGAAAATCTGGTCAACATGCTGCTGGACTGTGTGGAACAGAGAAATCTGTAAGTCCTCCCATTTTGTGCATGAAAGAGGTTTTTTGGGGTGGGTTGGAGGTGATTACATGGATCAGTATCCAGGAGGGCAGCTAGCATGGCCTTGGATTTATTTGCACTGGGAGCTTGATTTGTTAATATAAGGCATCATCACATCCTGGAGTTAAGCTTTTTCCTTAATTAGTCTGGCCTGTTACTGGGGGTTTTAATACTTTTTTAATAATAAACTTCTGATTTTGTCTGTGTAACACTGACATCTGCATAGATTCTAATTGTTCCCATAATATTTGTGTTAAAAAGCTTAACAAAGAATATCCCTAATAGGTATTTTTCATAGTGTATGTTACATTTTTACACCTGGTGTTCCCAGAACACTGGAGGCTTCCCAAAATGAGTTAAGCTTGTTGATTACAGCACTGTCATTTATTTATGTATTTATTATTATTTAACAGCGTAAACACTGTTATTTATTTATATCTTCATACGTATAATTTCTGAGTAAAACCAGTACATAAACTTTGGTATTTGATTTTTTTTCCAGGCCCTGGAAGTTCGAGCACATAAGCATTGGCTTCCTGTCGCTGCTCCTGAGGGATGACAGGATCCTGCCTGCCCGTGCCATCAAATTCTTCGTGCAGTGTCTCAACCACGATGCCATTGTGGTTCGGAAGGTGAGCCCAGGAGAAGGATTTCCTTTGGCTCTGCAGCTCTGTGGGGTTTACATCAGGTGCTTGTGGGGTTTTGCTGGGATAAAGCACAAAAACTAGGGTGGAACTCCCTCCTCCTCCCCCTCCTGGCTCTGCACGTGTACAAAATGCCAACCCAAGAAATGGCAGTGTTGGCAGTGCTGCAGCGTGACATATGTAAATCTGTAAACTGTGAACACGTGGGATGGGCTGACTCCTCAATTATTGCAGAGTTCTTCTGCAGAGTTTCTTTTGCAGATGGCTGCTTTTCCCACCTGCCGTTTGTTATTTGAACAGAGCCATCCATGTGTTTCATTTGTTCTGTTGTTGCCTCAGTGAGGCCCAAAACAAACCTTCTTTGCCCCCCAAAAACTATTAGAACAGTATTAAATTCAAATTATTGAAACACAGTTATTAGTGAGGTTTTTCTGGCCTATAAAGCAAGTCATGTCCTGTATCCCCTGAAATAACCAGGATTATTCCCATATGGCTCCACTCCACTGGTCACTGGATTTTTAGGGATGATGAGGCACATCCTTCTGAGGGAAATGTATGGAATGGATACATTCATGCCCATTTTTTCCTTTTCTTTAGGTGGCCATCTCAGCTGTGGCTGGGATTCTTAAGCAGCTTAAAAGAACACACAAGAAAGTGCCCATCTGCCCTTATGAAATAAGTAGGTTTAATTTAAGACATATTTATATTCTTATTATTCTTATATACCTTATTATTATTATTATTTATATTAATATCTTATATTTATCTTTAAATGTTTTTAAAAGCTTTTCTGGTTGAATTAAACATAGAATCACGAGCTTTTCTTTTCTCCCTGGTTGTTTATATTCTAAGCAAATAGGTAAATATGATATAGAAGTAATAGAATTGGTAATTTTTCAGTTTGAGAGGGTTTTTTTTGCTTTTAGGGTTTTTTTTCTCTTTAAAAACCTTGTAATTTGAGGGAACAATTTGTATGTCTGCTTTTTAATTTTTGTATATTTTTAGTATTTTTGTACATGATAATTTTGATTTTCCTCTTGGATCAGGTGGGAGCCCAAAGCCTTCCAGCATCCAGGCTGGTGACAGAGCTGACAACCAGTGGCTGCACTACAACAGCCAGAGCCTACCAAAGACCAAGGAAGCCTGGGAGTCATGCTGCTTCGTGGAGAAAACCCACTGGGGATACTACACCTGGCCCCAGTGAGTAGCACCAGCACTGAGGGGGACTTGGGAGAGTCAGCAGGAAAAATTCTGTGGGAAATTAAATCCTGTTTTACTATGATATTTATTTATATATATATAAATTTTTTTGATTGAACCACAAAAAGCCCAACTTGTTTTGTCCTTTGTGCTCCTTGCTTGTTTTACCATCTCTGGGTGGGTTTTGTGTTGGTTGGTTTGGGGCTTTTGTTTATTATTTCCTTTCTACCCATTTCTCTCTGTATGGGCTACAGGCACAAATTCCACATGACTGTTTAACTGCTGCTGTTAAAATGAAATATGCATATTGGAAATTACATATATGTAGAGTATTCTAACCTTAATAATTCTGAATTGCTTATGTAGCAAAACCTTTGATATCAAACTTTGTTCTGTTGTAAGTTTTCTTCTTTAAGTTTCGATCTTTTGGAGTTGAGGATAAATCCTATTTAATATTGAGAACACAGAAAACAACCACAAAGAAAGCAACAACATGTGCCAGTGTATTTTTATTTTAACTTTTTATTACTTTCTGTTTTTAATACTCAGGACTATGACAGTTTATGCTCCAGTTGAGCAGCAACCAAAGCTTGGGCGAAGGAGAGATGAGCTGACAGAGGTAAGAGCTGCAAGCTTGTGGGGTTTTTAAAAGTACTTCTCCTTTCTTCTCTTAATATTGTCCACAGATTACTGTGGAGATAACCACAAGATACTTTTCATGGTATTTTTCTACTTCTTATTGTGTCAGCATACAAGAAGGAATTATTAATTTAATGTATTGCTGCTTTTTTGGCAGGGATCACAGAATAATTGTATTAATGAGCACTTTCTTGTTCCCTTTGAAATCATAATCAGAGTTGAGAACAAAGTCATTAATGACAGTGGGAAGGACTCATTTTTAGGGGTTGTGGTAATTCCCAATAAAATGAAGGGGGAAATGGGATACCCAAGGCATGGTTTCTTCCCTTGAGAATGCAAATGAAACATGGGACTTGGAAAGTTTGGGATATCACTGTGACAAGCAAACACCTCAAAGCTAATCCTTTTTTTTTTTTCTTCCTGTTACAGGCAGAACAAATTATATATGATCACTTTTCTGATCCCAAGTTTGTTGAGCAATTAATAAAATTTTTGTCTTTAGAAGACAGAAAGGGAAAGGACAAATTTAATCCTCGCAGATTTTGCCTCTTCAAGGTAAGGGGAGTTCAATCACTAAATTGCTCTCATTTTGTTACAGTTCCCAGAGCATGGAAAAGCCATAGACTGCTGGGCTCAAACATGCAAAATGTTGATTTTTAAAGCTGCTCTGGGTAATCCTATTAATCCTCTCTTCTGATTAACTACTTAGGGAAACATATTTAGAGTAATGTAATAGTCTGGAGGACACTGGCCTATAATGCTGTTTAAAAAAGCAAAGTAATTTCACTTTCTTCATCTTCAAACTCAACAACTTCATGGTGTTCTTGGGAACAACGGTGTTTTAGATTCCCCTCTTGTTTTCCAGGGCCTTTTCAGAAACTTTGATGATGCCTTTTTGCCAGTTCTTCAGCCCCACTTGGAGCAGCTGGTCGCAGACTCCCACGAAAGCACCCAGAGATGTCTAGCTGAAATCATAGCTGGCCTCATAAGAGGTTCTAAACACTGGACCTTTGAGAAGGTAATGGCACAGTATTTTTCAGTGATTCTTGGAAGTTAAGGAGGAATTTTGAGTTATTAACCTGTTTAAACAAAGCTGAGGTCTTGGTTGCCAAACTTGGATTGCAGTTCATTGCTTGGTTTCGTGCCAGGTGTTGGGAAAATGTTCCAGTACTAAAAGTAGGAACAGTTTGCTGTTAAGGGGATGGCAAAGCTGACATGGTTTGTATTCCAGTAGGAAGAAGTGCTTTTGTCCACCTTGGACTCTTAAATATTTATTTAATATAGGCCTAGCTGTCCATGCTGAATCACTATGCCAAAAAATAATCCTGGGAGAATCAGTACGAAAATAAAGAAGACATTTTAGTATCTGAGCTGGGTTTGAGATCCCTAAACAGCAAAATCTTGTCTCTTGGGTTTTTGCTGGGCAGGTGGAAAGACTTTGGAAGCTTCTGTGTCCATTGCTTCGAACAGCTTTATCCAACATCACAGTGGAAACATACAATGACTGGGGCACCTGCATTGCCACCTCCTGTGTGAGTACCTCATTTCTTGTCTCCTCAAGCTGGAGCCACTGTGGATTAATGTTCCTGCACTGAGCTGGGAGCTGTGGTGCTGCGCAGCAGGGTCAGTGATAGGCCACAAATATCTTGGCTCAAGAATTCTTTCAAGTCACTCAGCAGAACTCAGTGTAGTTTGTCAGCCAGAACCCCAATCAGCAAAATTCTGACGTGGTTATTTAGATATTTCAAAAATGAAGTTAAAGTTCCCTCTGTTCTGATTGTGTTTACCAATTAATTAGAACTGTGTATAGTTTTATTGGGTTTTTCTCCTGTTGAGGTTCATTGTGAGAAGATACTGAACATTGCCCTTGCTTAACAGAATAAACCCGAGGGACGCAAAGAAAATATCTGTCGTAACTTTCCTTGTTTATACCTTAATTTATACATTATTTACGTTTTAAAACTCCCTTTTTTGCTTCTATCTCTGCTCCCTCTTCTTTTCCAGGAGAGCAGAGATCCTAGGAAACTGCACTGGTTGTTTGAATTGCTGCTGGAATCTCCACTGAGTGGTGAAGGAGGATCATTTGTAGATGCCTGGTAAAATAAATTTGAACTGTTTTATTGTGGTTGAATAGAGGAGGAAATACAGCTTGGATAAGCTGTATTGAGAGGATGCCGTGCCAGCTGCCCCTTAGGGGAGGGGAACAACGGCACTGCTTTCCAGTTAGCTTTCCCCACACAGTGGCAGGTTCTTCATGATTATTTTTTTGATAGAACTCAATTAACAGGGTGGGAAGGTTTGGGGCTGGCAGAGCAGCAGTACTGTTGTTTCACTGGGCAATTTTCACTCATCTTTGCTCATTGAGGGACACTGATGCGGTGACACACAGGTGCACATTCCCAAAGTCTGGAGGGGGCTGGGGAAGGAGGAATGTTCTGTATGACTAAAGATGAGCTGTTCTGATTCCCAGCCGACTTTATGTGCTGCAAGGGGGCCTCGCCCAGCAGGAGTGGAGAGTGCCAGAGCTGCTGCACAGGCTGCTCAAGTACCTGGAGCCCAAACTCACCCAGGTCTACAAGAATGTCCGAGAGAGAATAGGAAGGTCAGTGTTGTCTGCTGCAGTCCTTGTTGGCTTTTAATTCTGCATTTTATTTGGTAATTGAGTCGCTAAATAATTACACTGAAAAGCATTAATGCTTGTAACAGAAATCATAAATTATTAACAGACTTGCTGCAGTAATTTCAGAGGGCTTGTCTATTTTTGTCTTTTATTTGTAGAATCATAGAATGGTTTTGGTTGGGAGGGACCTTAAGGATCATCCAGTGCCACCCCCTGCCATGGGCAGGGACACCTCCCACTGTCCCAGGCTGCTCCAAGCCCTGTCCAGCCTGGCTTTGGGCACTGCCAGGGATCCAGAGGCAGCCACAGCTTCTCTGGGCGGCCTGTGCCAGGGCCTCACCAGTTTATTGTCTGTGTTTATGTATCACATCTCTAAAGCTCTTAAAAGAAACATTTGGTTTTAGATAGCTTTGAAGTGAAGATGAGAGGAATTTTTCTCTTAAGTATTAACCTTCAAAGGTCACCCAGTCAGCCTCGGATCATTTGGAGTTCACAGGTCACTGTTCTCTGGACAAGAGTCGTGCTCACTGTGTGATCCTGCTGGCTTTGTTTGTTTTTTTAGTGTGTTGACCTACATATTCATGATAGATGTTTCCTTGCCAAACACTGCTGCAACTAAATCTCCTCGTGTCCATGAATTTACTACCCGGATACTTGAAAACCTCAAACCCCTCATGGAAGCAGATGAAGAAATCCAGAATCATGTTATGGAAGAGAATGGAGTTGGTGAACAAGATGAGCGAACTCAGGGCATTAAACTCTTGAAAACAAGTGAGTTAGGTCAAGGAGTGGGGGGTATTTTGGGATATGATGGTTGGTGTCTGCAAATTGTGTAGCAGAATTGTTAATATTTTTCTTCTTAATCAGTGTTTGTTTCTCTTTATTCAAACAGTTCTGAAGTGGTTGATGGCGAGTGCAGGACGATCTTTCTCTACAGCTGTCACAGAGCAACTCCAGCTGTTACCTTTGTTTTTCAAGGTACATCCTTGAACTTCTCACTTATTGGTTATGATTTCTTTTAAAAGGCTTGTATAAATACACTGCAGTTATTTTATTTATATATATATATGTTTAATATTCCAAGGCCAGGTTGGATGGGGCATTAAACAACCAGCTCTAGTGGAAGGTGCCCCTGCCCATGCCAGGAGAGTGGAACTGGATCATCTTTCAGGCCCCTTCCAACCCAAACCATTCCATCATTCTCCAAGGGACCTTGAGTTATTTCCTTTTGTTCCATGACAGCACAATTCTTTCTAAGCAGCTTCTGTTGTTCTTCTAATTCTTGTATTCTTTGAATCTGTGTCATCCAGTGTTACCTCTCTGAAATAATCCACACTTGTATGCCCAAAGTGCACAAACATCAATAAATTACCCAACAATAATCTATGTGACCACAAAATAAAGGTTTATTGAAGTGAAAGGGAACTCTATCGAGTTCCTAAATAATAACTCTACCGAGTTCCCTTTTCTCTCAGTTTTGGACCTGGGTCTAAAACCTGAATTTAATTGGGTTTGATACCAAGAGAGTGGCAGTGGGGAACCAAAGTCTCACCAGAATATCTTGATTATTTACTGAGAATATTTAATGTCATATTGATTGTTTTCCCCAGTTAACCTAATCTTTCTGCATGATATTGAATGTATTTTTCCTGGACAGCTGTCCTTTCATGGGATTACCTTTCTTTGAGGATTTTGCTCTCACCAGTGCCTGTTACTAACAGGGTTTTGTTCCCTCCCTGCTCTTATTTAGATTGCACCCGTGGAGAATGACAACAGCTACGATGAGCTCAAAAGAGATGCTAAGATGTGTTTGTCCTTGATGTCTCAGGGTTTGCTGTATCCTCAGCAAGTGCCTTTGGTACTTCAGGTGCTAAAACAAGTGAGTGTGGTCTAAACAGCTTAAAGCTTCTTCTCATCTCAGGCCCCCTCTGCTTTTTATTTAAGAGTGTACAATAGTTACAATTCTAAGCAAATCAAATACTGATTTAGATCTGGAAAAGTGGATTTAAAGTGTTTTAAAACATTTAGTAAGCGTGTTTTGTTTAACATTTAAACCACTTGATTTCGATAACAAATTGAACAGCATTTTGATAGATTAACATTTGGTTCAGTAGTGGATCACTTTAAGTCTCCTCATGAGCATAAAAATTCAAAATCCAGTTTTGGAATGAATCCTCAGCTAAAGAACTGTCCTTGAATCTGATCCTTATGGGATTTTACAATATACATCTGTTTAACAATCTGCTTTGGAAGTGAAGCCTGTGAAAATTATTACCCAAATAATAACTACCTGCTTTGGAGATAAAAGGTGCATGAAACAAAATTACCTGAATAAGGGAAGTTCTTTGCAACTGCCCCCAGAAGCTTTTTTTTCTTCAATATTGTTCACTTTCCATCAGGGAGCTACCTCCTTTGACATTTTTGCCTTCTCACCCTGCTTTATTCCCTGCAGACAGCGAGAAGCAATTCTTGGCATGCCCGATACACCATCTTAACCTACCTCCAGACCATGGTGTTCTACAACCTCTTCATCTTCCTCAACAACAGCGAGGCAGTCAATGACATCAGGTGGCTGGTGATAAAACTGCTGGAAGATGAACAGCTCGAGGCAAGTGACCCCTTCTCTGCACTGCTCTCACACCACTGTTTCTTGCCTGTGGCATTTAAGTAAAACTTTATAAAATGAAGACCTTGTTGGCTTTGTAAAATTATGGCTTGAGCCTGTTACTTCAGCTACAGAAGGACTGTGAGAAAAGTTTGTGAGAAGAAAAACAATTAATTTTTACTCCTGAAAATGTAGTCTTAACAAAAGCAAAATGTTAAACAATAGAAAAAGTAAAATAGAAACATGTCTACACTTGTTGTTTCTCAAAATGCTGGAATGCTTATGCTCTAAGTGACTAATAGTAATATATTGTAGTTAATGATAACCACTGAGTCTATTGTAATAGTTGAGCAGCCAGTGAATAAGTAACATAAATGATAAACATGCAAAAGAGTATAAATAACACTAACTTTTAGAATGAACACAGCCTTCTGGCTTAAAACTGTTACTGAAGTTCGTGTGTTCATAGCCACCTCAGCAACAACACTTGCCTTTGTCAAGTTTTATGGAAAAGCTGGCATGTGAATTAATCCAGGAGGTATTTCTAGCTCAGCATTCTTCCTGCTTTGAAAATGAGCTTTATAGGATTTGTTTCTTTGATATTCATTCCAGGAAAACAGTTGATAATAAAATATTCTGTTAGTGACTTATTTAGAAGTTCCATTGCTTCTACTTTTTCACAGAGTGGTGCATTGCCTGGAGCTTGGTTTCGGTGCATTAAATAGAGATATTATTAATTTCACTATAAATGTGTGTTGGTAGAAAATTCAACATCCAACAAGATCAAATCCCTTCCTGTGTGAGAAGTGTGTGAAACCACTATTTATTGCTCTATAGATCTGCTTCCCATCTAATCATGTCATATTCATGACGAAAATACTCTTTATATTTACATCAAGAGCTACCTAGAACTGAGGGGCTTGTATTAAATGATGTGAATTTAAGTCATGTTTAAGCACAGTGAGGAGTCTTTGGTGTTAACCTCCTGCCTGCCCATCTTCCCTGCACCATCATTTTCCCTGGTGTTTGTGCAGTTAGATATCAATGAAATCCTACTTTTGGGTGCTTTTTTCCTTCTAGAAGAAAGATTCTGCATCACTTTGCAATCCTGCAGAAGTTGTTTGTCAGAACACTTACTTCATAATCTCACACCATTTTGAAAAATGCCTTTTATTCACTTTATGCAATTTATCCAGTTATTGTAAATGTACCAGATGATCTCCCTGCACCGCAGAGGTGCAAATCCAAAAAGCCCTACCTGTGTTCAGAACCTCTCGGGATCGTGGTGTTGCCATGGAAGCTTTCACTTTTCTCTGAAAAGTAATCTTGTTCTTTCTTGGTAATAGCTGACAAGATGCAGTATCCTGCTGAGTGATTTCTGTGTAGCTTTTGAATGTTGGGTTTTTAAGATGACAGTCACTAGCTTGAGCTAGGATTTGGGATCTTTGCTCTGGAGAACTGAGGTTTTGGTTCTTGGACTTTAAGAGACTTTTTTTTTTGCTTATTTTGATACAAAGGGCCAGACCTGATGATGAT
The DNA here is from genome assembly GCA_013396875.1 of Vireo altiloquus. Lineage (NCBI taxonomy): Eukaryota > Metazoa > Chordata > Aves > Passeriformes > Vireonidae > Vireo > Vireo altiloquus. The sequence goes on along the minus strand of VZRF01005417.1, from coordinate 71,595 downwards.
TGTTTTAATATGCACAGCACTCATGTGTTGATAAGCCTTTTTCATATTGCACTGCAGTTTTACAGAAATGAGAGTATTTTCTCTGTTTAAATAGCCCCTTGGAACTTCTGCAGTTGGGTTTGGCTGGTGCTGTTGAATGAGTTTTTTCTGATATTGTTGCATTTGTATAGACCTTTGGTCAGCCTCTTCTGGCCAAAAACCCCATAGGTGATGGGGAGCTACCTCTGTAGTTCTTATATTCTGTATTTGCAGTTAGGTGTGATCATTTAGAAATCATTTAGTGCCAGAGGTGTTGAGTGATCAGCTGCTTCATGAATGATGTTAAAAGGCTTTGCTTCCAGGTGCTCCTCACAGCAAAGTGTTCCTTCTAGCTGGGTGATTAATTTAGAAATTAAAGTGGTTTTAATACAGGGAGTAGGGATGTAAATGAGCCCAGCTCTCCTGGGAGCTCGCTCACTTCCCAGCCGAGCTGCTTTGTGTCTGGCTCTTGTATTAGCACATCATGTCTCATTTAATAGCTTAGCTCTTCAGGGACTCACAAACTGCTGATAAACAACACTGCCAGCCTCTCAGCTCATCCTTCTTCGCTATCAGCAAAGTAGATCACGTTAGAACAAAACCTTGTAGAAATTGAAATGGAACGGGCCAGAGTCTCAAGAGCTTATTTGAACTTCCTCTGTTTAATTATTGCAGCTCTTGCAGCTGTACTTATGGCTTTGTGGGGCTCAGAACATCGTGTTCAAGGATGTGTTTTATTATAATAATCTGCTGCATTGCATTCAGAGCACTGGGAGGTGTCTGTGCTCCACAGAGACAAATGTTCTGTTTGCAGTTACCTGTGACAGAATGTCCCTACCAAAAATCTGGTGGCAGCCTCTCAACTGGCTGATTTGGATTGCAAGTTTGTAAATGTTGGGAGGCTTTTATCAGAACGTAATTATGGAAAGTGGGAGTGAGTTTTGGAGGGACTCCCAATTTAAATACAGTTTTACACATCTATAACTTCCTGGCTTTGGTGGATTTGAGGAGATGAGAGAAATTAGTAATAGTGCTGGGTTAGTCACTTGTTTTTAAAAGCAAGGATGAGTTGTCTCTACTTGGAATTCACTAACGAGGTGCCGTGGCTAGTTTAAAAGGAATGAAAAAGGAGATCTGTATTTTGAATGGCTTGGTAGTTAGATGAAAGCTAAGTTTAGTCTTGTTCTTTGGGGTTTCTGTGTTACCCTTGAAAAGAATATTTTTCTAACCTGGATTTCTGGTGTTATTCATGTAGTGCAGAGATCTGGTACTTGAGACAAGGAATTGTATCATTCTGGAGCATTGCAGAATTGAGTTGTTGACCATAAAGTTCATTTTGTTGCTTATTAATCCAGCATCTGCTATGTCTTTAAAAGAATTCTTGTGCTGTGGGTAGAACAGAATGAGCTGAGTCTCTGGAACATTCCTTCTGCCTTTTCTTGGAAAAGCTCTTCTGCTTTTGTCAGGGGAAAAACTAAAAGTGGGCTTTATTCAAAAGCATTAAAACTGACATCAGTACAGAGCCTGGTAGGAATTGAAGCAGGTTGGTTATTTGGTCACAGTCAAACTTTATTTTTAAACTTTCTAAAGCTCCTCTATTGACAGTGGAGTTAAATGACACTATTTGTTTGAGCAGCAGGTCACTTTATGGCAAATTTTGTGACAGTAGCTCTATATTACAGCGGAGCATGTTTATTAATTTCCAAGACCCATATAAGAAATGTTAATAGCAGGATGATGCTTCAAAGGCTTTCCCTGAGCGGAGTTTGCTCCCTTGGGTTAGCTGGGTGTGCTTTAAAGGGCAGTAATGGCATAAATAAATGGTGTTGTGTCCCACGTGTGCCCAGGTGAGGGAGATGGCTGCCACCACGCTCAGCGGGCTCCTGCAGTGCAACTTCCTCACCATGGACGGGCCCATGCAGACTCACTTCGAGCAGCTCTGCAAGATGAGGCTCCCCAAGAAGAGGAAGAGGGACCTGGCCTCAGTGGGGGACACAATTCCTTCAGGGGGTAAGGAAACATTTCCAAGGCTGAAAGCAGCTCAGGAAGAAATCAGTGTTTTGTGTGTCACAGAGTGCCTAGAATTCGATTTGCAACGTAAATGGTGAATAAGAATACACAGCAAAAGCAAATATTTTTATTATGCATTCCTATATTAAATTAATTTCTTACTCTTTTAGAATTAGCATTAAGGAGGTTTGTCCAGTTTCCAGTTCACAAAGATAAGGAAGCAGGTGATGAGGGATAGCAAGTTCCTCAATAAATAAAGTTCCTTGGCTGTCACAACATAGTTTCACTCCTTGCCCAACTTACTTTCTATTTGTTAGCAGTGTGGGTTTTTTATAAAAAAAAAAAAAAACAACAGAAAACAACCAACCAACCAAAAAATAAAAGAGAACAAAACCCCCTTAGGTAACCCTGCTATGGAACTTTGGCTTCTGCCTGGACATTTAATGCATCTGAGTCGCAGTTATTTAACCCAGAAATGAGTTTCCATATTGTCCAGTAGTTCTGGGATTTGTGAAAACACTCTGAATGCTGAAATAGGGAACGTGGAGATGTCGTTCATGAGTTATTCATGAGATTCTTTGAGAGAGGGAAGCTCATTTGAAATGTTTATAAATTGTCCAGTAGTTGGGGATTGATTTCCAATGGAAGAATGTGTAAAAAAATTAAAGATATTAATTAGAGAATGAATCTGGGATTCAGAATAAGGAAGCAGAACCAATCTGGAGGTCCATAAGTTTGTCTGTAGAGCTCTCTGGGTTTCTACAGAAGCTGGGGGTCTGCAGTGCCAGGGGTTTGTTGCTGATTTTCTTTGACTGATGTGGGTTGGTTGCCCTTGTTGCCTTTCCCTGGTCTTAAAATTCAAACCAAAACATGATTTATGGGGAAAAGGGTTTTTTTACCTCAGAATTTATTTCAGGACCCATGGGTGCAGCACTTGGTCGAGGTGGAATGCCCTGAAAATGCATGTACCTGTCACACTGAAATACACACAATTATAGGCCTTGCAAAATTAACATATTTATCAAAGATTCCCCAATGAGAGGCTGGAGTGAACTCCTCGTTCTGAGGCACCTTCCCCCTGGCTGGGCCTGTCTGAGGTTCCAAAATGTGTTCTGGAGAGGCCCTTGGTGTCTGGGGCTCCCAGGATGTTTGCTCTCCTGGTTTAACGGTGCCGTGGGGCTGAGCTGAGTTATCAGCCTTGGGAAGTCACAGTGTGTGGGCTAAAAGCACTGAGAATACATCAAACTATAAAAGAGTGTGTGAGAGGGGTATGAAAGAACAACAAAAAATGACCCTGGCATGGCCCTGTCTGTGCAGACCTGGTGAAGCGCCACGCCGGCGTCCTGGGGCTCAGCGCCTGCATCCTCTCCAGTCCCTACGATGTGCCCACCTGGATGCCACAGCTCCTCATGGATCTCAGTGCCCACCTCAATGATCCCCAGCCCATCGAGGTAAAAATACAGCAGTTCTCTATCCAACCTGTGACTCCTTCTTAGTTCTCTTTTCCTAGGAAACCATGGGAACCTCTTAAGAAATTTTAATTTCTGCTGCTTTTCAGTAAATTATTTCAAACAGTTTTGAAGCATGGGCAGCTTTTAAGTATTTTTTGTGGTAGATGTATCCTTGCTTTCGAATTGAAAGCATTAAATTGAAACCTGGAATAACTGTATTTATAATGAGGAGATGGGATTTTTTTTTCATTAGAGATGTCCCTTTTGTGCATGCCATTCTAGGAAACATCAACCTGAACCAAAACATCAGTCTGGAATTTTAAAAACAAAGTGTTACAAGCTGCCCTAGAAATAAGTTTTTAAAGAAATAGTTGCCTTCAACTCTTATTTCTTTTGTTCCCTCTGTTGGGTTTCACTGACCTTTGCTGTTTTAGGCAGAGGAGTGAGATGAAGAATTTCTTAGATGTTTTCAGACCAGAAACATGCACAGAAAAGGCAGTGGGGGGAAAGCACCTGGCTTTTATTTTCTAAGAATCTCTAAAGGTTTCCCAGCTCAGAATTGTAGGTCCAGAAATCCTTTTTATAAGAATGTTAGAGTCATGACCCTGGTCAAAAGACTAACCAGAACTGTGAAAATGAAAATGCTGGGCTGAATTCTCCAGAGCCCTGCTGTCCTCTGGCTCTGCTCCAGCCCTTGGTGCACTGAGCAGGTGTGTTTGCTGTATCCAACGTTGGTTGTGGTGTGGAGATCCCTGACTGACAGAGCTCCATCCCCATTGTGCTGCAGATGACAGTGAAGAAGACACTGTCCAATTTCCGGAGGACACACCATGACAACTGGCAGGAGCACAAGCAACAGTTCACGGATGACCAGCTCCTGGTGCTCACTGACCTCCTGGTTTCACCCTGCTATTATGCATAGGTGAGTCAGCTGATGGCTTTCGGCATAAATTTCACTCTTAGGAATTCAGAGTAGGGAAGAGTCCTTAACCACAGGGAAAATGCTGCAGCCACATTTCTGGCCCCTGCTCTTCCAGTGGTTTTGGTCAGATTTATTTTGGTTTACTCTTTTAAATATTGCCCATCTTTCTGTGCATCCCTGTGCTTTGTAAAGACATTTGCACTTCTTTTCTTGAATGTTGATGTTCCTTTTCTTCATTTTCTGCCAGTTGGCTGCCTTTTAAATGCATGGCAGTGTCCCTAAAGCACTGCTTTGTACTTCTGATGCCTCTGAGGACTTTACACCACCCAGTCCAGTCTGCCACCTACATCTCAGGATGGGCAATGGCTGCTACCACTCGAGTTTCCTCTTGCACTCTCTGGCTTTGCTGCCAGGGCTCTTCACACAGGCATGTCCCCAAAGAGTGAATCCATTCCTGGGGTTTCTCTTTGCTACACTACAGGATTCCCATCTCTATTGTATTGTGATGTTTTGTGACAGTATTCCAAAAGAAGCTTCAATTTATCTTTTCTTATAAACAAGAGCATGAGGCAGTGTTTGTGTTTTGAACTCTTTCTTCCTTCTTTTCAGGTTTCTCCTGGGGAAAATGAGGATATATGAATTTTTCTGCGAAATAAAGGAAACTCAAAAGAAATTGATCATGTAGAGAACTTTGTGCTGGAAATCCTGATGCCTAATCAAAACCACTTTTCAATACAAATGTAGAGACCTGATTCTATTCAAAAGGAATTTCTCCTCCCCAGGGAGCAGCCGGGGGAGCCCCGAGGCTGCACCTGCAGGGCCTGATCGTGAGTCCATGGCAAGACCCTTCTCCTTGGCCTGCATCACACGTCAGTCTTGTTTCTGTTTCCTTGGCACGGTGACTTACACTGCACGTCCCTCACCCCTCCTTGTGCCCCGTTCCCAGCATTAAGGGTGTGCAGAACCAGAGAGGGCCGCAAAGGAGGATTTTCTCAGCGGAGCTCTCTGGTTCTGCCATGCCGCTCGTCCCCCAGCCCGCACACAGCCCCAGGGCCTGCCTTCCTCAGAGTTTTATTTTTCACTACTGGGATTTGAGCACCATCCAGTCCACCTCAGGGCAGCGTTGCCTTTTTGTATCCTCTCCCTTGTGCAAATGTAAATAGCTGAGCTCTGTGCAGTGCGGGGATGGTGGGACACAGCACGGCCTGGCCAGGCCTTCGGGGGTGGCTTGACCACGTGTGGAATAAAAAAAATCTCTGCATATTTGTAAGGGGGAAAGACTATGAGTGTTTCCATGTAATTAGAGCCCACAGATAGGAAATGATGGACTGTTAGTTGTGGTTGAATTCACAGAATGAAATGTATGCACAGTGTGGAAAGGCAGTTTTTAACAGTGTATTCTCCTAAAGATTGAGCAAGCATATCTCGTTTGAAGATTGTGGAAGCTCTGTGTTTTTTTGCCTGCAGCTTTGTTCAGAGACTGGTATCAATTGGCTGTTTAACAACCTGTTTAATATGTGTTACATAGTTGTAAAAGACTGTATAAATTGTAGAGGCATTGCATTGACAAAACATTGTACAGTTTGCAACCTTTTACATAACACCATTGTGAGATTAATTTGTAAAGATTCATACTTAGATGTTAATACAGTAGTGGTTCTGGCTTTTGTATCAAATCAAATGCCATTCTTAGTTTTTTAAATTATTTTCTTTAACAGAGTATCTCTTTGTGTCTGAGAGGGTTTGTTTTGCTTTTCCTGTATCTCATGACTGTGTCTCATTCAGACTTTACTGCAGCACGTGTGGCCATTTCTCCATGCTGACATCACATATTCTGGTGTGATCCATTCATAGACCGTGAGGTACATGGAAATAACTCATCAACTGCTGTGTGTTTCATCTTTCATGCAAAACCCCCAGGAGCACTGAGACCTTTGTGTGGCTCATCCCAAACTTCCAAGCACAGCAGTGCTCCTGGGGCAGTATTTAAGGAGTGTCAGCACACAGATGTAACCACTGTATAGCGTAGTGCCAAAATTATGATTTCAATTGTGTATGTAGTTTAAGACCCAATAAATGGACTGTTTGTAACTACTGCATCTTCCTGTATTTCTAAAGAGGAGATTTGTTGGTTTGAGATGGTAACTTCAGGTTTTTACAGTGCTTTTGAGCTTTTGGATGAAGCCTGTGTTTGTTCTGGGATTTGGTAGTGAGTTAAGGCAACATTAATTAAAGATCTTATTCTAATGTCTGGGAAGTCAGCTTTTACACTTATGGAAAAATACCTTGTACCAGGAAAACATTTGTTCATTCCTGAGAACTGGAGAAGCTACTTTGTGTTGGAGAGGGTTTTGCTGATAGGATGAAATCTTCCCAAGTGATGGAAAGCATTTGCTGCAGAGGATCATCTTTAAAGGAGGCCTTGGCTGGTGAAGTGCTGGAGCAGATACTGCTTGTGCTGTTCTGCAGCTCTGCTGCTTTGTGTTGTACTTGGGAACTTCTTCCCTTGGTCAGGGTGTAGTTGGAATTGGGTGCAGGATGCAGTGCACTGTAGGGAATCAGTGGTATTAATGCCCAACACCTCATAAATCCACAATAAATTGCTTTATCCAAACAGATCACGCAGTAAATAGAGCACCTGTTCAAAATACACTTCTATAGGATAAAACACACCTGTGGCCATGTGAGCAAACTTGTACTGATTGACTTTTGATGAGGGAAGGGCTGTAAGTCTCCTGTCCTGAAAATGCAGGAACAATTTTTTACCACCAAATCGTCACCAAATGCCACAACTCCATCACTGGATTTATTCCCCACGTTTCCCCAAGCAACACCCACATCCTGAGTTCTGAGATTCCATCACTGATGCCTTACACTGTCTCTTCCCTAAAGCTGTTTAGATGAACCAACTGCAGTACCTCAGCCTGGACAGGGAGAGATTTCTAGCACAAGAAGAGGGAATTTTTCCCCTTGGAACAGGAAAGGAGATGGAAAAATACCTTGGAGATGGTTTGCTATCTTCAGCATCATTAGTGACTACCTGTCAGACTGCACAGATAACCTATGACCACCTCAGTGAAGCACCAAGGAAGGGCAGAGATGTAAGGCAGAATCTGGGGGCTTTGAGAGGTGTTTTGGTTTTTGGGGTTGGGTTTTTTTCTGGCATTTTTGGGGAGTCTGGTTTTTTAAGAGCTCAAGTTGCCAGTGATGTACTGCTCAGTGACTCTTGCTAGAGCACTAAGTGGTGTGATCTCCCATATTCCCTAATCAGATGGGTATATTTGATGCTTATTTTGATAAAAAAATACATAAGAAGATTACCAAGTAGGCAAATAAGACTTTTAACCTGTGCTTCTGGGTGGTGCCACAGTCTCAGCATTGCTGGATTGTGTTGCTAACAAGTTCATGGGTGTGGGTTTTAATTAAAGAGGCAAAGGGATGAAGTTCCTTATTTTTGGTATACTATGACTGCATTCCTGTTATGTCCCAGGTATCTCCCTTTCCTCCTCCTTACTTTCCCAGGCAGCTGGGGCTGCTGTGCTGGGTGCACTGGCTGATGTGATGATGTCTCCTGTCAGTTTTTCACAGTTAGGCATCCCCAACATCCCACACCCTGCTCAGTCTCACACTTCCTTCCACAGCTCCAGGCGTCCTGGAATCCTGCAGCAGAGCCTCCAGCTCCCTTTTCCCCAGGGCTGTGGAGAACACAACAACCTGGTAAGATGAGAGAGGGAAAATAAAGCCTCGTGGCAGTTAGAAAGGCTTGCTGCCCACTGTCCTGGGATGATTTTAACTCTAACCCTGCTGTGAGGCACCAGCTGATGTGTTTTACATCCTCATGGCATCCTGCACTACCTGGAAGATAACTTTTGGGGATTTCTAATTAAAGGAGGAGAATTTCACCTCAGCCTGCTCCAGGCTGCCAGGAGGCAAACAAATCCCTGCTCCAAGGAAGGGGTTCCAGGTGGTTAGTCCAAGGCAGAGTTATTGGTGCAGTGGTAGTTTCACAGCCTGGTTTAATGCCAAAGACAAACTCTGTGGAAGAGGTAGAATGTTGCTGAGCAGATTTTGCTGCAGCAGTTGGAGCTGGACACACATTTCCCTTGGGGAATGTGAGATGCCATCATTTCTAACTGGCATTCTTAGGAAAGCCAGCAATAAACCAAATAAATCTGTTCTAGCAATAAATGCACTCAGATTACAGTAAATCCAGGTAGAAGTCCAGCTGAGTTCACCCTGAAAGGGTTCTCTTAAAAGCTTTTCACTGCTACTCTAATTTATTCTCTCCTGGCTTTTATTTATATATTTTTTTCTTTTTTTTAGTTTCCCCTTTTATTATTCCAGCTGCTTTCTCCTAGAACTCTTTTGTTAAAATCACAAGGTACAATTCTTAGGCTGAGATGGGGGCAGATTTCAACAATTAAAAGTAATTTCCAGTAAATATCTGCAAAACAACACTGTTGTCAAAAATGCCTTGAGAACATTGTTTCTCTCCTTATGCAGTAGGAACTCCCAAGACTGAACAATGAGAAGCTTGATAGGTGTAGAGAGCACTGGATTTTTAAGGAATTAGTTTAAGGAATGGCTTGAGTGCTGCAAAGCGTACTTTGTGCAAGGTAAGTTGTGACTCCTGCCTTGCAAAAGAGACTTTCTTCCACTGCTTTTCTCCCCCACCCAAACTTTGGCAGTTCTTCTAAAAGCTAAAAAAGTCCTTTTCGAAAGGGACAGGCTGGTGAGACACTGCTGTACCAAAGGGGCTGGCCAGGGCTTTGTGCTCCTGCTCAGCTCCTTCCCTTCCTCCCTGAGAAGAATCCCTTCGCCTTTTCTGCTGGAATGTTTGAGGCTCTCAACCTGTGATCCAGCTCCACTTTCCCCTTCGTTTCAAACCACAGTTAATAACTGTAGGGGGTAAAACATCTTAACCAACCTCACTCTTGCCTTGGGCTATTTTGTTACTCTTGTTTAATCCCATAATTCAGCATCCTCTGATGTTTATAAATAAGAAAATTTGAGGATCATTCCAGCTTGTCAATGAGAAAGCAACTCTTAGGAGGGCCAAGATTCACCCACAGATTTTAAATTAACCACAACTGGAGAACAAAAATACAAGTAAGGGAAAGTAAGTGGCAGCCAAGCTGAAGGAGAACATAACTTGAAGCCACAGGAAACCATGTTTTGGTTTTTGGACCCTCCCCCTCCTGTACACAACCAGTTTAAAGACAAAACTGAGGCAAGATGCACTTGCCCAGGTTGCAAGGCACTGCTGCAGCCAACTGCTGCTATTTCCCCTGCATTGCTCTGGGTTTAGAAAGGAATGTGTTGAAAAATAAATGGGCAGGTGGCACTGGGAAGCAGTCAGGTGTGGCTGGCTGGATGGTTCTACAAAGCCCCTGGGCTAGGGGATGGTTATTAAAACAATAGATTAATGTATATATATTGATTGTGAGACAAGTGCCATGCATAAATCAGAAATACTGGATCTACTGTATGCTCATAGTGCATTTGTGCCTTGCCTGGCTGGATTTTGATCTCTTCCACCTGGATTTCCAGTGCCACGGAGGCCCCTCAGCTGTGCCTGCCTCAGAGAATGTGCGCTGAGCATTTCCTCACCCTCATGGCCCTGTAAGTACTTCAAAACCATCCCTGTAATGCTCAGATATCCAACACTCTCCATCACTGCTGTATTTGTGATAGCAGTTGGCAGCAAACGGAGAAAGAAATGATGCTGATTATGGGAACATAGAGGATGCTTTGCCTTAGATGCTGTGCTTCTGAGTAAATACAAAGAGCACCCTGGCCCCACTGAGCTGGCTCAGGAAAGTGATGCAAAAGTGCAAGCAGGGGAGGAGGCAGCATGCAGAACTTTGATGTTGATGCTGAACAGGTTTTGGGTTGGGGCAGGTGTTTTGTTGGTCCAGTCAGCACAGATCCTCTGCTCTGGAACACTGCAGCCAGCTCTGGGGTCACAGCACAGGAAGGACACAGAGCTGTTGGAGCAAGTACAGAGAAGGCACCAAGATGCTCAGAGGAACAGAGCAGCTCTGGTGTGAGGAAAGGCTGGGAGAACTGGGATTGTTCAGCCTGGAAAACAGAAGCTTCAGGGTGACCTAACTGCAGCCTTCCAGTACCTGAGGGAACTTTCAGGAAAGATGAGGCACCAGATCATGTGCCATGACAGCCTAGAATGGGTTCAAATCGAAAGAGAGTAGGTTTAGTTTGGATATTAGGAAGAAGTACTTCCCTGTAAGTTTGGTGAGGCCCTGGCACAGATTGCTCAGGGAAGCTGTGGCTGTCCCATCCCTGCGAGTGCCCAGGTTCAACAGGGCTTGGAGCAACCTGGGCTAGTGTAAGGTGTCCCAGACCACGGCAGGGAGAGGAACGAGATGGTCTTGCAGTGCCCTCGCCGCCCAAACCCTTCTGTGATTCTCTAGACCACACTCCGTGCTACTCCAGCCGCTCTCATCCCCACTACTCCCCGAGCTGGAGCGGCGGGGATGCAGCGCCAGCGGCCTTTGGGGAGCTCGGTGCCGCCTCCTCCGGACCCGCCTGTGCCTGGCGGTGCGGGGGGGCTGCAGCTCCGTCCTGGCTCCGGCCCCAGCCCCGGCCCCGGCCCCGGCCCGNGCTGAGGCGGCGGCGGACGGGCGGTGAAGGGGCCGGGCGGGAGCCCTGAGGCGGCGATGAGGGAGCGGTGAGGAGGCAAGGCGGGAGCCCCGCGGCGGCGATGAGCGGGCGGTGAAGGGGCCGGGCGGCGATGAACGGGTCGGGGCGGCTGCCGGCCGGGCCCGCGGAGCAGCTGGGCGCGAACGGCAGCGGCCCCGCGGAGCTGCGGGAGGGCACTCACGCCGCCACGCTGGCCGCCTGCGCCTCCCTGCTTGCCCTCGTCTTCTGCCTGGGCTCCTACGGCAACCTCATCGTGCTGCTCTCCTTCTTCGACCCGGCCCTCCGGAAATTCCGCACCGACTTCGACTTCATGATCCTCAACCTCTCCTTCTGCGACCTCTTCATCTGCGGCGTGGCCGCCCCCATGTTCGCCTTCGTCCTGTTCTTCGGCCCGGCGCGCGGCGTGCCCGGCACCTTCTGCTTCACCTTCCACCTCACCAGCTCCGGCTTCATCATCATGTCGCTCAAGACGGTGGCGGTGATCGCGCTGCACCGGCTGCGCATGGTGCTGGGCAAGCACCCGCACCGCGCCGCCTCCGCGCCCTGCTCGCTGCTGCTCACGCTGCTGCTCTGGGCCGCCAGCTTCACCCTGGCCACGCTGGCCACGCTGCGCACCCGCGGCTCCCGCCTCTGCCTGCCCATGGCCAGCCTGCCCAGCGGACAGGGCAAGCTCATCCTCTACCTCTACGTCACCGACTTCATCTGCTGCGTGGCCGTCGTGTCCGTGTCCTACGTGATGATCGCCCAGGCCCTGCGCAGGAACGCGCGGGCGAGGAAGTGCCCGCCCGCGGTGGCCGTGGGCACCCCCAGGGCTCAGCCCTTCGCGGGGCCCGGGGCCGTCCCCGCCCTCTACAGGACCCAGAGCTGCACCAAGGCGCCCCACGGCCACGCCAAGCTCGCTGGCCGGCTCCCGCTGGCCTCGGCCGTCAACCTGGCCGCGGCCAAAGACTCCAAGGCAGTGGTGACGTGCGTGGTCATTGTGCTCTCCGTCCTGGTGTGCTGCCTGCCCCTGGGCATCTCCTTGGTGCAGGACATGCTGTCCAGCAGCGGTGGCTTTGTGCTCTATCAGTTTGAGCTGTGTGGGTTTACCCTCATTTTTTTCAAATCGGGATTAAATCCCTTTATATATTCCCGCAACAGCGCGGGGCTGCGGAGACGCGTGCTCTGGTGCCTGCAGTACGCGGCGCTGGTCTTTTTCTGCTGCAAGCACAAGACGAGACTTCGAGCCGTGGGCAAAGGCAGCCTGGAGGTCAACAGGAACAAGTCGTCCCACCACGAGACCAACTCGGCCTATATGTTGTCTCCCAAGCCTCAGAAGAAGGGTTTGGAGCAGGCGTGCGGTGCCAGCCACTCCAAGGACAGCGCGCTGAGTCCCAAGGCGTCGGCGGGGCAGCAGCACTACGGGCAGAGCAGCTCCACGCCGATGAACACGCGGATCGAGCCCTACTACAGCGTGTACAACAGCAGCCCCTCGGCGGAGGTGAGCACCCCGCACAGCCTGCAGCCCGCGGGCTCCGCCTTCGGCTTTGCCAAGCCCTGCATCCCCGCGCTCCATCACTCCAGCGGCGCGGGGTGGGACTGCGGCGCTGCCCCCGCCAGGCACATTCCGCTGCCCTCCGTGTAGCCTCGGCACCACTGAGCCCTTCCAGAGCTCCCCTGCTCTGCTTTGGGGAGGAATTGCTCCGAACTCCACTGTACTGCTGCCAATGAATACGAACGCCCTTCTCGTTTGCGTTTGAAGCAAACGCGGTCGCCTCCCTGACGCGCTCTGGAGTTCCCGTGGCGAACCAGAAAGGGAGATGTTTTAGATTTGGAATTGTTGCACGAGGGTGGTTTTGTTACTAGTATTTACTGCTGGGCAAGTAAAAGAAGGTAGATGCCATAATTAGGTGGTTCATTATGTCACAAGGCCAGGTTGGACGGGGCTCAGAGTAACCTGGGATAGGGGAAGGTGTCCCTGCCCATGGCAGAACGTGGAACTGGATGGTCTTTAAGGTCCCTTCCAATCCATTCTGTGAGGAGGCAGAGTATTATAAATACCTTGTATTTTCAGGAAGGAGGAACTGGGGAGATGCTTGGTGTATTTGAGTTTAAACTCTTCCCGTTGCAGAAGGTTTTAAGAATCAGCATTTTTCAGTAATAACAGAAGCTCTTTCTCTTCACGGGGTGAAACCCTGGTTCTGGTGAGGTAAATGGCAAAATTTCCATGAACTCACCTAAAGTTCAGGATTTCGCTCTTGGCTTCTTCAAGTGGGACAGGGCTTTGTTTGGTCAGTGTTGTATTTCCACTGGGGAGGAACATTTGGGAAGCGTGGCACTGGAATAAACCTCTGCAGTGTATATCTTAGTATCTGCTGGGCATTGCTTTTAATGATGGTGGCATTATGTATCCCAGAATAATTTGGAGAACTATTTTGCATCTGATAGAAATAACATACACTACCTAATTATTTGCATTGCTTGAGGATAAAGATGAATATTGCAATATTATGGGACTGATGCACCAGGAGGAGCACAGCCACTTCTAGAACTGCCTGTCAGCTGTCAGGCACAGAGCCGTGTTGCTGCTTGCTCTTTTGCCCTTGACTTTGTAGAAATTGGAATTTGGCTATTCCTGACAGGCAGACCTGACAGCTGTTAATATTTTTAAAACCAGAATGACAAGTTTTTGAGTTTTTGTTAGGAAGTCTAGCATCAGTTTGATTTCATCTGTCTGCTTAGAAATTTTGTCTGTTGGTCTACACAGCAAGCAAATAACAGAAGTTAAATATTTTTTTAAAAATCCAACCATTTATGTTGTCACTTAACTGTGGGAATTCCCTGGGAGACAGAACAATTCAGGGGCATTTAAATTCCTGACAGTTCTTGCTCTAACTGGCCAGATCTCTTCCAAACCAGCAATCTCGTTTCAGCTGCTGTGGACTTCAGCAGAGCCTCAGTGTCTCCAAAATAATCGTGCCACAGACTTTTGATGCCTTGCTACAGGAAAGTGCCACACCTTCAGGAAAATGCCAGTGATGGGAAGGTGATTTGTTACTTTAGAAACAAGAAATGTCCACATCATTGCTGTCTGTGAGTTGTTGGTTCAGGCTTTTTGTTAACAAAACTGTTCTCGAGATTCTCCTGGAACACTGTTCTTTGTTTAACACTGAATAAGAATTAATTCTGAATAATTCAAACCACCTTTCTTGCAATAAAACCAGTGTGAACAACTTTCTAATACAAATGTAAAATTGAAGTTATTTCCAAAAGTCTTTTCTCTCTGCCCAGGTATTTTTTTCTCTAAATGAATAATGTGGTTCTTTCTAAACTGAGTATAAAAGATAATGAAGAGCTCTTGTTTGGCTGTTCTGTGTTTGAATTTCTATTCAGTACAAATTGTACTGGAGGGAAAAATACATGTGAGGCAGCTTGGGAGGTTTGCTGTGTGTATGTGCAACTTCTCCTGTGCCTTTAGATCACATGAACATCATCACATGTTTCCAAATTAAAGCACTCACACCTCATAAATCATTTGAATTGAGTATTCACGTGGGAGTAAAGCAAGAAGGGGCCAAGCAGGAGGTTTTCTTGCCTTTATATAACGAAAGAACTGAAATCCCCATCAGAGCTCTTTGTAATTTGCTCTCTGTTAACTCCTGGTGCCAGCGGTGCCCTTAACACCACCCATGTAATTAATATTGGTCTTAATCTGTACAGTATCATAGTGCCAGACAGGAAAGTGCAACACCTCTTAATCTGCAGGAGGAACAAAACCATTTAAGTTGCCAGTTGTACTAAAAAACAGTTTTGTGGGAGGTTTATGGATGTAATAAATCAAAATTGGATTTTTGAAAGCAGGTGCAACTTTGGAGTGAATAATAAACTGAAGGAATCAAATTTTTGATAAAATTTTTGGTTTAGACTCTTCTGGAGTGTAACTTCTCTTTTTTTTCCCCTTAGCCCCTTCTATCAGAAACCTGCTGAGCACAGAACCAGTAAAGAACCAGTAAAGCTGCAGTAAAGAACCAGTAAAGAGTCACTGCAAGGTTAAAAAACAGCAATGGAATTGAGAAGGAAGCAGCGGAATGTGGAGGTGGGAAATGTGTGGGAAGAGAGGAAGTGAGAAATGTGACCACTAAGTGGTTTAGAAAGAGGAAAGCAGAAAGGTTATTAGAAAAACAGCTGATTAATTACTTGGGGCTCATTAATCTCATTAACAAGTGACTTCTGGTTGCTTAAATGAACAAAAATATTTGTCATATTTTTATAATTCACAGTCATTTTAAGCCTTAGATCTCTGTAGTGGAAAGAGTTGGATTTTTCAGCTGCTGGCCTGCAGGATTGTGGGTTTTATCCTTAATACATAAAACCTCAAAGCCGATGATGCCAAATCATTTTGCTGAGGAAAGGGAGGTTTGCACCGAGTTCCAAGGGATCTCTGTCAATGGAGGTGTTTGTTTCATGTTCCCCCTTTTGGCAGCAAATAGGTTGGTATTGGTCTTGTTTTGTCACCAATTCCTTTTGAGAGCCTGTGTTCCAAACAGGCTGCACACAGACATTCTGCATTCCTGGATCTGGGATCTTCTGCTGGGAAGTTATTTGGGTTTGCTCATCATAGGAGCAAGTCCAGGTCATGCTAAACCAAATCAGTTATCCTCACCTGCTGTTTATTTTCTGTCACAGTCTGTTGATTTCCCTTGAATGTGAAAGTTGGATCAGCTGAATTTCCTTGTTTTTTTTCCCAAGCACAATAAATAAAATTATCGAGTGACACTAGGTGAGGACAAGGACCATGCAGAGGTAGCACTGAATCCATTAGAAATGGGTCAAGGCGACTGTGTCAGATGGAACTTTCCTAAATCTAAATAATAATGTACAGAACTTGCTTATTCCCCAAAGATTTGTGATTAAACAAAGATCACCCCAGTCATGTAACAGCAGAGACCGACACACTCAGCTGGTTCTTTTTGTACTGTCTGGTTGTATCTTTTATTCTGTATTTACAAAATATTTTCAAGTCTCATCTCTTCCAGCAGTCCCTGAATCCAAAATCTGTAGCAGTGTGGGTTTGGCCTCTCCCAGAGGGCTGAATTAAGTCAGTCTTAAATCTTTCCTTGCCAAAGCACAGAAAGGAGCTGCTCCCTGTGTAGCAGTGTGGTTTGTGGCTCTCTTACCTGCACGCAGGGTGTGTTTCCACCTTAAGCTGTCCCAGAATGAGGAATCCAAAGTTCAGTCCTAGGACACTGCTTCTCACGGCCACCACCTCAGGAAGGCAGCAAGGACACGCAGAGTGACTCGAGCAGTTCTTCCTTTCAGCTGACATCCACAGCACTTCCAGAAATGCTGGGAATAGCTGGGGGAGTTCAAGCATCCAGGAGGAAAAGGCTTTTTATTGGTACTCAGGTCTCATCCCTTCTGATTCTTTATCAGAGGGAATAACAGGCGTGCTGCAGTCCCCCTAGGAGCCTCTCCTGGAGCTGACAGACAAACCCCTGGGCATCACAGCAGCTTTGCAGGAGATAAATGCTTTTATCTGACCACAGGCTTTCCAGGCACAGCCTTCCCAGTTCCCCAGGTCTCATTCCAGCTCCTGCATTTCCAGAGCGGATCCGTTCTCCACTCTCACGAGCTGCTCGTTGGTTGTTTTTAGGACGGCTTTTAGCTGATGCCAGAACATTTTCTGCTTGTGTTCCTCAGGGCTCCACTTCAAGTAGGTTTTCCTTCTCAGCAGTTTCCGGAGTTTGCTGAATTTCTGTGGGACGCTGTGGGGCGGGAGATCTTCCAGCACAATCATGATGAGGGAATCCAGGTTTTCATTCAGGACCCGGTGTTCCGCAAAATACAGCTCGTACTGGCACCAGCAGCTGTTCACAAAGCTGGGAGAGAGAACAAAAAGCACTTTATGGCTGTTCTCGATGCAGTAAAAAATGTTCCCAAGCACGGGATGCCCCGGTTTGAAATCCCTCTCATGGTAACATATCCTGAACCCATCATTTTCCAGCTTTTCCAGCAGGTTCTCTTTGGTCCACTCGGCGTCGTGCTCGCTGTACGAGATGAAGGCGTCGAAGAGTTTATTCTCGGGCCTCTTCTCGTACTGCTTCCTCTTGGCCATGCACCAGTACCAGCCCATCCTGATGTACCAGGGCCCGTCCAGGCGCCAGCAGAGTGCAGTGAGGGCCAGCACGGCCAGGCTGGCAGCACCAGCAGTCACAGCCAGCTGGACACCCAGGGAGCAGTGCAGCAGCGTCAGGCGGCTGCTGCCCACCAGGGAGCCACGGCGCTCCGGGGGAAAGCTGCACCTCACAGCCCCCCGGCCCCTGATCTCCAGCTGGGGCTCGTGGATGTAGACGTTCACGAACCAGTACAGGTCACAGGTACAGAAGAAATGCTCCCCTTGGACGGTGAGGACCCTCAGGCTCGTCAGCGGGCCGAACGTGGCCTCCACGATGGTGGTGATGGCGTTGTCGCTGATGTCCAGCTCGACCAGAGAAGCTGGGAGAGAGCCATGCTGCAGAAAGGAGATCTTATTCCCTGACAGATTGAAGTACTTCAGCGCCGGCAGGGATTTCCCAAAGCCATCGGGCAGCTCTGGGATGAGGTTGTGGCTGCTGTCCAGGCTGGTCAGTGCAGGAAGGTGGCCGGCAGGCTCCACATGTGTGATCAGGTTCCCAGAAACGTTGAGATGTTCCAGCTTCTCCAGGGCAGAAGTTAAGGATAACACCTTCACCTTGTTTTTACTAAAATCACATTTTTTTAAGGCCGATGGGAAATACTCAGCATGCATATCCATAATTTCGTTATTCTGAATCCTAAATATTGTTAAGTTGGAGAGGGATTTCAGATGAGGGGAGAGGACTTTGATGTCGTTGTTGCTGATGTCGAGGTGCTGCAGGGAGGAGGGGAAATTGGGAAGTACAGAAATGTAGTTGCTGCTGAGGTCCAGAAATAACAGTTCTTCCACTGTCTCAGCAAACCACTCCGGCAGCTCCACGATGGAGCAGTTGGACATTCCCAGGTGTTTCACTTTCTCGGGAAGGCTTTCAATGGGTGTCCCAGCCACGTTCCTGACAAAGGAGATGGCGTTGATGTGTACAGTTCCAGGGGGAGGGACACACGCTGGAAGTGCATTCCCGCTGTCTGGGAATGCTGTGTAGATGAAGTGGTTTCCTTGAACGTGCATTTTTTCCAAGTTAAACAATTTTTTAGCGAAATTCACTGGTATTTGGCTGATGTTGGTGAAGGACAAATCAATTTCCTTGATGGTGGAGGGGAGGCACAGCGTATCCAGGCTGTTGATGGGGTTGTTGCTGATGTTTAGGAACAAAAGCTGGTGGGATGGGAATTTACAGAGGAACTCGGCATCCAGGATGTTAATGGTTAGCTTGTTGGAGCTGGCATCGATGGACAGCGTGTTTTCCATCGGAAAGAACAGGGAAAACAGTGTCAGAAGATCCATTTCCACGTTGTTGTGACTGATGTCAAGCTCCAAAATCCTGCCCAGCTGGGCTCGGCAGAGATCCTCGTCCAGTTTTAACATCAGCTCCTCCGTGGTGAGGTTGCTGTGGGACAGGTCGAGTGTCCCATTGACAGGAATCCCGCAGAGGCTGGGCTCGGGTGTGGCTGTGGGAGGGGCTGTTGTGTTCCTCCCTCCCTTCCGAAGAAGATTCCCTGTGCTTCTCCTGAGCCTGGCAGTAAGGATTTGCTGGAGAGATGGAACTCCGGAGCGTGGCAGCTCCTCGGTGGGAACAGAAGGCTCCAGAGCAGCCCCTGAGGATTTGTCAGAATTCTTGGAAAGCTGCAAAGACCCCGGAGCTTTGCCAGCGGGTGAGAGCTTCAGCTGGGGTGGGAGATCTGACAGAAGCAGCTTCTCATCATTAAATGATAAATCCACAGAAACCAGGCTGAGCAGACTCCGGAATGCACCGGGCTCAACATCCCTGATCCGATTGTAGGAAAGGTCCAGAACTTCCATCCTGTCAAATCCTTCCAAGTCTCTTTTGGTTATTTTTTCAATTATATTGTGTGAGAAATTGAGAGCTCTTGCTGTTTTTGGAGCCTGTGCTTCTGAGACAGAGGAGAGGTTTGAATAGGAGTAGTTATAAACCTGGAAGGCTGGAGGTGTTCTCCATGGTAGGAGTCCATGTGCTCTGCTGAGTAAGAAAGGAATGAAGTAGAAATGAAGGCAGCCAGGAAGGATCCTCATCCTGGAGAAAAAATGTTAAATCCATCATTATAATATTTTAAAGAATACCATAAAAAATAATCCTAATTTACTTGCAAGTCCAGAAATTATTAAATTTCATTACAACTAAATTTCATTACTTGTATCCATGAATCCCTTTTTATCTACCAAAATAAAACATGACAGAGTAAGAGAGACAGTGTGTCAGAGAATTATTTGAAGTAGAGCACCAATCACATGAGGTCATGGTAGATAAAGCCTGAATGATTTTTTATCTCTTTTCTTTCTCAGGCAGCCCCTGCAATATCATCATCCCCCTGGAAAATCTGAAATACCCTTCATGGCTCCGTGGGACTCAGACTCTATGTCTCCCATTCCGATGCGTGACAACCAGGTAAATCTGATCCCTCCAAAACCTGTTCAGCCACTTCGGTAACGCCCCAGGGAGCTCCAGGTGACTGATCCCAGCCCCTGGAGCTTCCCTGCGCCAAGGATTCACCAGTGACCATTTGGCCTTAGCTGTCAGAGGAAGTTTCCTTGGAAGTGAGATACGGGAAGCAGCCAGGAGAGGTCCCTGCCCCAGTGACTGCAGCATTCCCAGTGGTGCCGGGAGTGTCACTGCCCAGTCCCAGTGGTGCTGCGGGACTCTGTCCCAAGCCCCTGACCCTGCTGCTCCAGGCCGTGTGTTTGCTCCCTGCAAAGGCAGGTGCAGAGCTCCAGGTGAGGAACCTGTGCTGCCCACCGGGCTGGGGCCACCGGGTTTCACTGAAGGGACATCAGTGACTTCCCAGCTCTGTCCCCTACTGCCAGCAGGGCCCCCAGGCCACCCCACATCCTGCAGGAACACCCGGCACGGGGGTGAGCCAGCCAGGAACCCCCGGGGTTTGAAAAGCATCGTGAATTTATCACCCAGCTCTTTCCTCGCTTCCAGCCACCCTCCCATCCCTCTGAGCCCCTGTACCTGCTCTCCTGGACGCTCCTCCCTCACCTTCTGCTGCCTCGGGTGCCTTTTGTGGAGCTGGGAGCGGAACGGGATGGGCTGGGGCACCCCCGGGACCCCTCGGCCTCGCCCCCTCTCCGTGCCCGGCGGAGGAGGAGGAGGAGGTGCTGCCGGAGATGATCCTCCCTGCTGAAATCTGTCAAGTTTTCTGAAACCTTGGCGCCGCTCGCAGACCATGCGTTGCCCAACCCGAGGCCGAGGGGGAAATAGAAGGTGGAAGTTGCTGGTTTAATGCATCGCGGTGTCGGCTCGAGGGTTTGCCTCAGCCTCAGCACCACAGGTGGGGGAGAAAACTGAAAAACCAAGTCCAGCAAGACTCGTTGTGCAGTGCATGGCTTGGCCAGAGCTCAGCAGGGACAGACTGCAGGCCTACAGGCCTTGGGTGATGCCTTAAATGGCTGCCTAAAACCAGAGACTAGACAGGAATAAGGGAATAAAGGAGGGATTTATTTGAAAGGTCTTCAAAGGTTACACCCTGAGAGTCAAAAACAACACAGCTAACAGGAACAGAGCCAAAGGAACGACCCAGACAAAGCTGAGCCTGGCTTCATTAACTCAGAAATTCAGGTTACTTGTGCTATTACCCCATGCTGATGACCAAAGTCACTCGAACTCCTCGTAACCATGAAATTACAACAACTGTAACTTCACCTTTTCCTCTCCCTCAAAGAAAATAATATAAAACCAGCTTGACTGGGGAGGGAGGTCAGAGGAGAGGCCATCACACATCCTGGGGTCAGTTGATGCCCCACAGGGGCACCTGGGTAAGAATCTTACTATAAATTATTACCTGGAGCTTTCATTGGGGTCAGAGCTTGCCTTTATATTGCTCCCAAATTTTTTTTTCCACTCTTTTGCAACCTGCAGTGACTGGAAACTGTCCCAGCAGCCCAGAGGCCCCTCTGTCCAGCCCGGGGGGCTGGAAAACCCAAGGTGGTTTGTGCTGTCTGGTCTGAGCAGCACTTTCCTGCTTGGGCAGGTTCTGGGAATTGCCCTGCAGTCATCTATTCTTGAGACAGATTCCAATCTGCTTTGATAAGAGGCACAGGAAGTTGGTAAGTTCGAATACGTCAGGGGAAATTTTTGCTCCTGCTGTCAGTGTGGGGTGAGCCCCTCTGGTTGGATAATTCTCTGTCTAAATACAGTGGTGCTGCCTGTGAACCTCCAGCTGTGCTGCTCTTTGAGATACAGGACAGCTCCATCCTAGCACAGGGGCCAGCAAAAGCCCAGGGACAGTCAATCATGGTTGGAAGGGACAAAGTAAAAAAAGACAGTTTTTTTGGTACGAGCACAGTTATGCCGCCCATTCCCTGTGCTGGAATTATTCTGTCATTTGTTTCATCCAACACCCTCTTTGTGTATTTTTTTTTTTTAACCAACCTCTTATTTTGGGGATTGAAGGAAGAGCAGGACATGAGAAAGGTCTGAGTGAGCAAGGAAGATCTACCCCATGTGGCCAAGAGCAGGACCAATGATTTCATTCCCAAAACAGGTTGTTCTTGACAGCCGCTTGTTCTGTCTCTCTCTGCAGGGAAAGGTTTTTTGTGCACTGGAAATGTGATTTAAAGGAGGAGACCTGAACCTGCACAGGGGATGCTCAAATCCAGAGAGGATCAGCAGCAGCTTTGAGGAGACCAGACCTCACAGGAGCTTCTCTTATTAAGGTGGGCTTGGATTTGGGTGCTGGACAACAATATAAGATATTTATGACCTGGAAATGCATTTGTCTGTGTGAAGCAGCTCTACCTCCTGAAGGTGTAGGAGCAAACCTAAGTCAGCTGTTGGTCAGGAAGGGATGGGAGAGGAGGGAGAACAAAGCATGTTCCTCCTGGAGATGGATGTGGGTGCTGGGGCAGCCCGGATGCTGGGCAGGAATAGCTGTGAGCCTGGGGAGCTTCCTGCACAAGGGGAAGTTGAGGCTGAGGAACATGGGTTTGGCAAGAGCCTGTTTGCTCACATCATGGCAAAAGCTGCTCTTGGGGGGCACCAGGTGCTGTAGCTGCTGAGTCAGAGATGTGCTTCCCCCTCCTGCCAGGGAGTTCCCTCCTGTGGGGGGAATTCTGACATTCCACGAAGTAAACTATTCTGGGCCCTCTGATCTAATCCCCGCAAGGAGGGATGTGCTGGCAGGGTGGGTGTGTTGTGTTCCCTTCTCTGGCACAGCCTGAGGGATGCTGAGGCTGCCCAGAGCTGGGTGGCTCCAGCCTTTCATCAGGGCAGCCTTGAGCCAAAATAAAAGCATGCCAAGGGCTCGTGCAGGTTTGGAGCCACAGCGAGGGGACGCAGCCAGCCCCTTCCACAGGCAGCAGGGGAAATGCTTTCAGCTTTTCCTGCTCTGTGTTGGCTGCTGATGCCTCTGGCAGGCAGGACAGGATACATCATGAGATTGGTCCAGCTGTGACTGTTGAGGGGAGTAAAGGAAAGAAGTTAAGGATCTGAAGTCTGGAGAACTCTGATCTTAATGTCTTCTCTTTCTAAAGGTTCCTGGATTAAAACTTTTTGCTTGTTTAGCTAATTCTTCACAGGAGGGCTGGGAACAGGGGAATCTGGGTACAAGAATTTTCCATGGGGAAATAATCTATTGAAAGACTCTTCCTTCCCCCGTTCCATCTCCCTCTGCCACCTTGCTGAGCCCCAGAAATCAGGATATGAGCAAGAAAAATGATTGTCAATTTAACTGCCAAATCATGCTGTTGCTGCTGTTTGGGTTTTCTGCTCGGTGAGACACTAAAATAAGTTCTATTGCAACAATCCAGCAGCTATGGGGGGTATTTTGGGCATTATCTGCCCACTCATCTGCCACGTGGCTGGCAGGTTCCACCCCACAGCCATCAGAAATTCCTGGGCCTTGCATAAGGGCTGCAGAAAAGAGGAAATGTGGTGGGCACATGGAAGTGAGCAACATGCACTGACCGGATGCTGTTGCTACAGCCCCAAACATCCAAGGCTCTGCTGGGTGTTGGCCATTACAGACTCTTTCAAAAATATAATGTAACTCTACTTCAGATCCTCCTGTCAGCAGTATTTCAACTTATCTGATCCCTCCCAATTTACTTCTAGGAATGTCTAGTGCCAGCAGATTAAAACGTCCCAAATGTTCTTTGTGAGGTAGACATGCTACAGGGAACTGGACCTGGTGGCAGGAAGGATGTTCAGCAAAACAATTGTATGAAGATGAACCCTACAGTGTTAAATATAAATAAATAAATGGAATGTCCTGGGAAGCAGCCCAGAAATAGCAGCTGAAGAGGGGTGAGGTACAGTGACAGGAGAATACAATTCCCAGCAGTCAGAGTGAGGTAACATTGGTGTTTGGAGAAAGCACAAACAGTAGGAAAACCATGAGTGGTGGTGTGGCTCCTGAGCAGGAAGTGTTGGCTTCACCTTTTCCTTGTGTTGGCAGCTGAGCTCCTCCCTTGAAGCTTCGCTTGCTTTTCTGCCTTTTCTGAGTCGAGTTTACACCTGAATGATGCCACTGGCGAGGGGGGAACGTGTCACACATGAGCCAGGCAGCAAGTGCAAGACAAGGTTTTAATCATTAAAAGTTTATCAATAAGCTCTTATATACACATAGTTATACACAAAGTGGTTCACGAGTCCCTCAGCTTGGAGAGCTGTGCTGGTGAGGCCTCTGTCAGCTCACAGCCACTGTTCCCATGGGAATGCCAGGATCTGGCCTTGGGGGCTTTGCTGTCCTCAGCTGGGCACCGAGAGGAGCCCATATTCATCTGCTGTATCCAGGATTTTACAGATCACTGGAGACTCCACCTGGAACAGAGAGACCAAACTGTGAACTCAGCACTGCAGGAACCTTGGGAAGAGCCACTGGGAGGAAGAGGTCATCTCAAACATGGAGCTGGAGATGTGCTCTGCTACCAGCCCTGACCTCAGGGTGTGTCTGTACGTACCCCAAGGATGTATTGGCACGAGTGAGGCTCCAACATGTAAATGGTCACAGCGTGAGGGGAGTCAGATTCCTTACATCTGGAAATAGAGGAGAAACTGGGGGGGACTGGTAGGTAATAAGCACAAAGTGACATATGTATTTCACTGCTGTCTGCAGCATTTCATTAAGTTTACAGATACTGCCTTGGGAGCTTTGTGAGAACAGCAGCAGCTTCCCCCTCTGACTCAGGAAACAGACACAAAACATCACTTTGTAAAAGTTCACTTACTTCAACTTCACAGTCACCTGCCTTGGCTTGTCTGTCAAGTCACAAACATCTCCATTTCCATAGAAATGAGACACCATCCTGCCACAGAAGATCAGAATGGAAGAGTTTGGAAGTATTAAACACAATTTTTAAGCAGGCAGCTCAGTGGTGCAAGCCAGCACCTCATCACTAGTCAAGTATTTAATACACAAACAAATAGTAACAGATACACTATTATACTCTACTATATATTATTATACTATATAACTATTATGCTATTACAAACAGCAACAGGTTGTATTGCAGTTACTGCAGAAGGAAAGTGTTGTTGAGTGTTGGAAGATTTTTCTTTCTCATATCCAAAGTGCTGAATTCCTTATTGGTGATGTTGACTGGGGAGTGAATCTGAACATGCTGCTCTCGGCAGTTTATTTTATCTGTTAATAACCCAAATTTCACAGGAGTGGGCCCTGTGTCCCAGGGAGCAGGGCAGAGCCTGGCTGGTACCTGACTGTCTGGGTGCCATCCTCTCGCAGGTAGAAGGTCCTGGCCGCGTTCTTCCTCGACCACTCGATGTGCTCCTCCTTGCTCCACGTGCCCACCACCACTGAGGTCTTGCCACTTTCCTTATCCTAGAAGAGGAAAAGCTGATCACTACACCCTGTCCAGGGGATTGTATTTTCTTAACAGGAGCTTAAAGGAACTAAGAGGACTCTCTGAACACACCTCGTGGTACTGGTGAACGTATTTGCCGTAGCAGAATTCGTATTTCCACCAGCCAACGCCCTGGGGAGAGGAACAACCACAGTGTTAAAAAGAACCAAACACAACCCCTAAAACAAACAGAACACCCCAAAACAAACCCATCCTTTTCCCCCCAGACCCTAAAGCAGCTGTTTCAGCTGTAAAACTTCGTATCTATCAGTTAATGAAAATCCTTTACGGCTAATCCTGTTATCTACTTTCATTTCACTGTCTGCTCAAATAAATTGAATTTCAACAGAAAAGTTCAACATAAAAACTAAACAAATACATAAATTAGGATGTATTCCACATAGCTTTATTCCACGTGGCTTTGCTGCTCACCCCATGGAAGCAGTAGGAACCACTGAGGAATTCCTTGATGAGCTGCTCGTCGGTCAGTTTGGAGATGTGGGTTGTCCCCACTGTTAGCAGCTGGTGGCTCCCAACAGCCACAGGCTTGTGGATGGAAGAGAATTTCTCTTCTTTTGTCGAAGGCATTTCTTCCTGCAATTAAAGGATACAATTAAGTCCCCTGCAAAGTCTTACAACTTATATGAAGTCACTGAAAACTGAATCAGGTTGGTTGTTTTGGTCAATTTTAGCTGAAAAAATTCCAGTCAAAACCTTCACTCATTTGTGACCTGTAGGCTACAGAGGCTACAAAATTTTAAATTAGTAGCCCACCCTTGCCCTGTTTTCCTTCCAAAGTTTCAACAAGTTTAATGAAAGACTGCCACCATCTTATAAAATGTGTTCAACACAGAAAATCAAGATTTTTCTTTTAAAAATGAAACAAATCCTACCTCCTTAACCCTCCTAAAAGGCATCTTCAGCATTTCCTGCTGTTTCTCCAGCTGTTCCAGGTTGTGGGGTTTAAGTGGGGATCCTGGCAGGGACTGGCAGAAGATGTCATTCACAGGGGAAGCCCTGAACCTGCCCGGCAAGGTAAGAACAAGTCCCTGTTACACCTTCAAGTACAGAAATCAGTTCAGTGCTCTGAGTGTCTGGATCTGCTGCTGCTCAGGTGGTGCAGGTGCATCCCTGGATGAGATGCCAGGTGTAGAGGGAAAGCCCTGGGGGCTGAGGTACTGCTTGGGGCTGCTCTGGGAACACACAGCAGGAAAAAAGGGCACTGAAGTTGGAATTTGTGATCCCTGTGGTGACACTGGGCAGCATTCCCAGGCTGCCACCTCCACCTTCCCTTGTTTACCGAGGTGACATAAGGGGAGGAATGATGATCCTGTGTGTTTATTTTAAGAGTTTCCTGCTGGAGGCCAGGGACCCTTCCACACCTTCCCTTTGGAGGGAGGCAGCAGCTCCAGACTTCATCCTTATCAAGGAACAGAACAAGCTGCCTGGGCACTGTGCTACAGAGGCTTAAAAGACTCACACAGCAAACAGACAACAGTGGCACAGGTAAGTGCAGCAGGTAACAAGAGTATCATCAAACCCATCCACATGGGAAAATGTACAGTGGATACCAAACATTAACAACAGCAGCACTTAGTCACTCCAAGTGCCAAGTGTTTATTAAATGCAGGATTTTGCCTTCAGACTTTGTGGCCTGTTTCAGATCAGTGATTAAATACTGCCTTGTACCAACGTCTGTGTAAATCCAGGAATCCTGTCCATTATCCCCCCTTGTCTGTATGGCACATTCCCTTTGCAGTTCTCTTTACACCCCTGGGAAGGTCCAAAGACTTGGGGGATCCCTCAGACACACGGCAGGGGAGGGGAGGACAAAAGAACCCCACACTTGATTTTTGGAAAATATGAAATTGTGAATTCTCCATACGGAAATGGTTTCTGGAGAGCTCCTCATGCTGGGAGGAGCTAAAATCAAGGTTAAAGTTTTGGCTGGACAACATACTTTTGGTTTTACAGACTTTTAAAGTACACACACATGGTATCTGTGATGAAGATGATCCCTCAAAAGACCACAGCCTAAGAGGGGACAGAAGTGTTCTGGGGGCTGTACCTGTACTTGGGGTGGTTGCACAGCAGCGGGGTCAGAATGACCACCTCGTATTCACAGGTGGTGACTTCAGCTACGGAGAGGATCTCGTGCTTGGCCTCGGGGTGGCAGATGTACATCACTGTGCTGGACCTGGGCAGGTTCTGCCTCAGGCTGCAGGGAGTGCCATTGCCCAGCTCCACGGGGTAGTAGGGTGTCATCTGCCCCTCGATGTTTTTTGTGGGGATCTGGGTGAGAGAAAACAGCAGATCATAACCACAGGGAAGCTCACAAGACTCTTCTGAAACAAAAAATGTATTCCTGTGTGCAGAGCCAGGATGACTGGGTTAAAATCAGACCTTGTGGAGGTACTCAGTGTTTCTGCAACATCCAGACCTGTCCTGGTGTTCACCCCCATTGGGTCTGCCAGGCTTATCACCTGCAGCACCAGGCACTAAAGAATCCAAAACCACCCCTGCAAAGTCATCCTGGCACCTGCACTGCACCTCTTATCATTCCCAGCTCCAGGCTGTTCCTTATTCAGAGGATCCCACACCACCCATGGCTGTGGCTAACAAAGTTAAGGCTGCACACAAAGTCAATCCCACTTTTGCACACTTTTAAGTCAGCTCTCTTCAGGTTTGCTCCTTGTTGTTTCATCCAGCTGCCTCTTTAAGACATTAATTCCCTGAAGTGGTAAAGTCTCTATCTTGGAAGCAGCTGGAGTTCCTAAAGTGCCCAAACCCACAAAGTGACCCTTTTTTAACTGGGTTGCTTGAGCTACTGAAGGCTTTCAGAGTTGAACAGACAGGGCTCTGTGCTAAAAGACAGAGGTGCCAGGGATCCAGGACCTTTCTGTCCCTCATCTGCTTTGGCTTTCAAGCCACGTCACCTTGTCCCAGGCCACTGCCTCCTCCCAGAAACTGCTCCACCATGAGTGAAGACATTAATGAGATCCAAGAACCAACATGGCCCTTCCTGATAAGAGATTCCAGGAAATCCCGACATGGCAAGTGCATCATAAATACTGTCCAAGAAAAAGGCAATAAAAAACCTAATTTCCTCTGAAGCTGAAGGAAAAAAAGCTGCACTGGAAAACACTTTGTTTTCCTGGCTTTCCAAGAGGCACAGCTGCCACATTCTGCCCCTACACAACCTCCAAAATGCTCCTCAGGCCTGGGTATTGCTGAGATCACTGTGCAACCACCACCCTGGGCTATTCCAGAGGCACTGACACAAAAACTACATTTCAGCATGCAAACGAAGGGGAACTGGCAATGAGGTCAAATCTGCTCTCACTAATTCCGAACTCCAGCATGCTTCAGGTATTCCCATTGTTTTGCTATAGAATCAGCAACTCAGAATTGAGTTTTGGGGCCTGAACAGGCGAGGGAGTCCTCTAAGGGAAAAGGGAAACAGAGAGTTTTATGGGATGGGTCAGCAAGGCAGCTCCATCTCACAGGGATTTTGTGCTGTAGGCCTTTATTAAGTGTAAGTAATTTGAGTAGCAAAACTAAATACATTTTCTGAGCTGGGACTGATAATTAAAAGCAAGAGAAGTGCAGCTCAGGAACAGCTTCATTTCTTGACACTCATTTTGGGAGGGGACTAATTACATCATCTTATCATTAGATTAGATATTAGGAAGAAATTCTTCCCTGGGAGGGTGGGCAGGCCCTGGCACAGGGTGCCCAGAGAAGCTGTGGCTGCTCCTGGCAGTGTCCAAGGCCAGGTTGGACAGGGCTTGGAGCAATCTGGGATAGTGGAAGTGTCCCTGCCCATGGCAAGGGGTGGCACTGGATATCTTCGAGGTCCATTCCAACCCAAACCATTCTGGGATTCTATGATCACACATGAATTGCCTCCACTACTGATGGCAGAAGTTAAAATAGATGTTTTTCACTTGCCTCTTTTGCACCGTCTTTGGAATCTTCCTTCTCTTCTTGATCTAGGAAATAATTAAGAATGAGGTAAGTTTGTGCACTTGAAGTAAAATGGAATTTTCTGTAGGGAAGCTTTTCTGGTTTGTGTATTTGCTGGTGCTTTATACACCGCCAAGAACCACTTGCAGGTGCAAAAGAGGAAAGAAAGGAAACAACCACTGGTCTGAGGCCCAGAGCAAACAGAGCAAAATACAGGTCAGTTCATCACAAAACCACCTGGAGCTGGTAGGACAGGCCAAATCCAGCCCCAACACCAAGGCAGGGCTGGAGAACACGTCACTGCAGCTGGCTGGGAAGGGTGGGAATTGGACAGGAACCAGGCAAAGTGCTTTGGAAGGAGCAGGAGCTGCCGGGCAGGAAGCAGGGAGAGGACACAGGACACAGCCTGCCACTTAAGCAGGAAGGACAGAGGGACAACAGCCTGACAGACTCTGCTATGGCGACCTGAAGGACCAGCACACTTCCACATCCAGCCCCACAGAACTGGAGACTCCAACCAAACGTTCTGCACTCTGTATGAGGCCCCTCTGCACAGGCACCACACCCACACAGGCCAAACAAGGCAGGTGTTTCCTTCCAGAGATCCCTAACTGAGGGCTGCAGCCAAGGGTCCAGGAATGGGATTGACAGCACTAAATCCCCTCCAGAAGATGGGAGCATTCCAGTTAATGGCTTCTAAGAAAACACCAGTGCCCACCTTTTACAGGCTAGCCTGGAATGAAACAAACACCCCAGCCTGGGTGATGTTTTTCTATTCTGTTTCTCTTCTTTCCATCAACCCTGAATGAACGCTTAGTCTGTGGATTTGAAAGGCTTCTTTGAACTAATTTACAGGCAAAAATCAATTATTCTAAACTGTTCTTGGAGTTTGGGGCTCAGCGACCCGATTTCCATCAAAGTCCCACTTCAGGTACTTGAGTATTTCTGAGGACTTGCATCAGGTTCCCTCCCTAAAAAAAGCTCTCAAACTGGTCAGGCTGGAATAATTAAGACCCAAAAAATTCATTAACATCAGCAGAATAAAATAATCATAAACACACCTGGTTCTGACAACGGGTTCTTCATTATCATATTCCCCAGGTAGTATTCCTGGATGTTTATTTTCTACAACCAAAACAAACATCAGTTACCACTTCCCAAGCTTTTCCAGGGAATTCAAGTCTGCTGGAGGAGTTCAGCAGGAACATGCCTGAAGGAGAAGGGGGTTGTGAGCAGCCTACCTGCCCTGTTTCCTTCTCCTCGTGGTACTGACGGATGTGCTTTCCATGGCAGACCTCATAAGTCCAGTAAGATTCAATCTTAGAAATAAAAGACATTTTTAAAACTATCTTTGGATGTATTTACGCACCACAAACCCACCCAAATGTTGGCTTTTGCAGCAAAGTGCTGGAGCACCCTCAAAAACAAGAGCACAGCCAGTGGTCTCAGTGTTGCCCAGTCAAACCAGAGAAAAATTCCTTGACTTTCACACAGATAAAACAAGGGAAAATAATTAAATTAAAAAAAAAAATCCACATTTTTAACTGCTGCCACAGGAACCCATTTATCTGAATCCTGACATCTTCAATCACACAGAATTTTGTCAGCAATGTTAAGGCATAAAGTTGTAAAGACTTTGTTTCAGACTGTATTAGTATCTGATTTACTACCCTAAACCTTGACATGGACTGAACGATAACCTTTTAATTAGCATTTAATGAACAAGACAGAAGTAACATACTCTATAGGAACAGCTGCTTTGCTTGAAGAGAGGCTCCAGCAGCTCCCCTGGAGTAGGACCTTTATAGTCCTTTTCTTCTTCCTGCAACAGAAGGATATTTCACGGCATTAAAACTCACAATGTAAAGACTCATCTGCAGTTTATATTTACAGAATAACTTGCCTGAACTCACCTCGTTGCCACTGGCTATCAATGGCAGGAGACACTTGTACTTCTCTTTATCCACAGTGGTCATGATGATATAATTGTCCTCCTTGTACAAGACGCCCGTCGTGGGCTAGGGAAACAACCAACCCACGGATCAGACAGGCAGTGTGGGTTTTTTTAATGCTACTCGTTAAAAATTCCTGAGTGGTGCTCTAGAGTATTTCCTGGGATTTAACTCTACCACAAGACTGGTGGTTAAGCTGGCTGGGAGTTGCTTGCTGTCACCTTGGCTTTGGCCCTTCTACCTCCAGCCACATTCCTGATCCCCTCCAGACCCCTGATCCCTTCCAGATTCCCGATCCTTTCCAAACCCCTGATTCCCTCCATATCACCGATCGCCCTCCACGCTCCCCTCACTCCCGCTCGCCCATTTCAGACCTTTATTGCAGCCCCCAGCCCCAGCGCTCCCCAAGCCGCTTTCGGCACGGAACCCCGCGGGATTCTCTCCCAGCTGCCGGGCTCCCTCCGGCGGCGGAACAGCCCCACCCAAGCCCCCCTGCCTGGCGGGGACGTTCAGAGCCCTCCCCGGGCGGACCGGCCGTGCGGCCCCCGGCCCCCAGCGGTACCGACCAGGCTGAGCTCGGTGCCGGGCCAGTTCACCCTGAACGGGATGTCGTCGCTGAGCTGCGGGAGCGCTCGGCCGCCCTCGGCCGCCGCCGCCACGGCCGCCAGGAGCCCGCAGAGCAGCGCCGGGGCCGGGCAGGGCGGCCGCAGCCCGCGGCC
>VZRF01005417.1:0-33909 GCA_013396875.1 Vireo altiloquus | reverse complement strand
TGCCTTCCAAAACAACCCCCTCACCTCAACCCCCACAGCCATCTCCCCTCAAAATCCACAAACCCCCTGCCCCAACCCCCCCCCCCCCTCCCCAAACCACCATCTCCCTACAAACCAAACCAAATCCTCTGTACAACAATCAAACCCCTCTCGGGTCTATATTGTACCAAAATGCATCTCTCTCTTTTTTTTTTCCCTCTGCTCCTTTCCTCCTCCCACAGAGTTCCACACCGGGGATGGATTTCACGGAAGCCTATTCTGACCGGTGCTCGGCCGTGGGCCTTGCAGCCAGGGAAGGAAATGTTGAAATCCTGAAGGAATTAATTAATCGGGGATACAGTGTCGATGTCCCGGATAACCGGAGGTGGTTGCCCATCCACGAAGCGGCAGCGCACAATTCCAGTGAGTGCCTGAAGCTGCTCATTGATACAGGTAAGGATAATCTAATGGAAAATAGCGTGGTTTGCTGCTAAATTACCCTATCATAGAAGACACAATTTACATAGATTTATCCTGTTCTTGCTTGGGGATTTTGTGTGTGGTTTCACAGCTGCAGCAAAGAGAAATTGGCACGTTGCAGTTCATGGGTGATACTTGAGGTGATGACAGCACGTTCATGTTCCATAGGCCACGCATCTCAAATAACTCTGTTATTTTCTCAAAATGGCTGTATTTTGTAATTCACTGCTAAATATCCCTTTTTTCCTGTCGTTATGCTCCCCTGCAGCTCCATCTGACGACTACATCCACTCGAGGACGTTCGAAGGGCTGTGTGCTCTGCACCTCTCGGCCCGTCACGGCTCTGTGGAATGTCTCCGGCTTCTCCTGGAAGCTGGTGCTGACCTTGACAACGTCACCACTGAATCTGCCACCACCCCGCTCTTCCTAGGTGACACGAGCTTTCCTCAGCTCCCAAAGAGTTTGAACCCATCAGTTGAAAGTGAAGTTTGAACTCACCAGAGTTTCTTTGCTGCCTACCGTGTTCCATCTTTTTGTAGCCTGAATGCCAGGCTTTAGACTCAGAGGTGGAGTGGGTGTGGAAATGACCTTTTATTTGTCGGTAAATCTTCTTAAGACAGTGTTTTCAAACAAAATTATAAAAGCAAGTTTGTTTTCTGCATCAAGCACAGAAAAACTTTAGAAGGTACAGGCTGTAGGAGGCCATTTCAAGTCTTTTTGGTTTTTCTAATTCCTCCCTAATTCTTATTTAAAAAGACTTATTTTTGACATTCCTAGTTTGGCAATTAAGGTCCATTATTTAAGCATTTTTTCTGTGATTTACATTTGACATAATTAAATGCTTAAAACTTCAGTTACAGTGAATCCTGAGGGTCTAAATCATCTGATTAAATATTTTTATTGCTATACTCACCTCTGTACCCAGACATCATGGGTGCCATGTTACTTTTGCTTCCAAGTTTGGGGGAATTTTGGTGTAGTTTCCATTCTCCAGCCCTGTTTTGGGGATCTAAATATAAAAGACAAATAAGTATATAATGGGCAAGTTTAAAAAAAAATATTGTTTCAGGAAGTTGGCAGTGAGACCTTTTGAGCTCTTAAATCCAAATACTTAAATTATTTCTTTTTAAGATTCTTCAATAAGAGCTCTTTTTCTTTTTTTCTTTTTTTTTTTTTTTGTTTTTAATTAATTACTGTTCCATGGAAGCTGTTGAAAACAGACACGCAGAGGTTGTCAAGTTTCTGCTCCAACACGGAGCAAATGTTGAAGGTTCTCATTCTTGGTCTGGATGGAATTCTTTGCACCAAGCTTCCTTTCAGGTAACCTGTGAGCACATCATGTAATTGCCATGTAACTGGTGTATTCTGAGGGATAATTATTTATTTAATGATTAGTGCATTTTTCTCAGATAATTTTTCCTAACTTGCCTCAGCAGTGATAAGCTTGTACTTAAAAATAACGTTGGCTTAATGGTTCTAACACATACAAATGAGTTTATCATGTAAATGAGCAAAAGTGATCAATTTGAGCTTGTCTAATTTCTTTTATAATGAATTTTTCAGTGCATCTTCAGAATATTGAATATATTATGGGTTCTATTATATCTGGGGGAAAAATAGTTCATGTAATTTCCTCACTTCCCTGCTGGTTAAGAATAAATATTTATTTCAGGGTTCCACTGAGATAATGCAAATGCTGCTGGAGAAAGGGGCCAGCAAGGACTGTCGGGATGACTTTGGAATTACCCCTCTGTTTGTGGCTGCTCAGTATGGCCAGCTGGAGAGTCTGCGGCTGCTTCTGTCCCATGGTAACCACAACCCTTCATTTCCCTCACTGCTTCCATCAGCTCTCACTGAATGCAGTTTTGAACAGTAGAGGTTTTATTTCCTCATTGCTGCGTAAAACTCGCTGAGTTTGAAGTCACCCTGTGAAAAATTGTGACTGAGGCACGTGACTTTGGTTTTGTTTTGTGTCAGGTGCTGGTGTCAACTGCCAGGCCAAGGACAAGGCCACTCCCCTGCTGATTGCTGCACAGGAGGGACACCTGGATTGCGTGGAGCTGCTGCTGGCAGCAGGGGCAGACCCAAACCTCTACTGCAACGAGGATAACTGGCAGCTACCCATTAATGCAGCAGCTGAGATGGGCCATGCAAAGTACGTGCTTGGAAAGGTGTTCAGACAGGAGGTCCTGGCTACACAAATCTGACCCCCAAAGGAGGAAGTTCAGCCTTAAAAGGGAGAAAAATGGAGTGTTCAAACTGATCTGAGTTTAGAAGTCCTGATTATTTTTGTATTTTAAGTGTCTCTTAGTAGTTTCTTCCACACTGACAAGGAGTAGGTTTAGATAGAATATTAGGAAGAAATTCTTCCCTGGGAGGATGGGGAGGCCCTGGAACAGGTTGCCCAGAGAAGCTGTGGCTGCCACATCCCTGGAAGTGTCCAAGGCCAGGTTGGACAGGGCTTGGAGCATCCTGGGATAGTGGGAAGTGTCCCTGCCCATGGCAGGGAGTGGCACTGGATCCCCTTTGAAGTCCCTTCCAACCCCAAACGTTCTGTGGTTTTGTAATTTTTAATTCATCATCTAACTTGGGTTTGATCCATATCCTGAAGAGTTTAGAGGGTTTTCCACAGTGCTGAACCAGATATCAATTCACTCCATGGCCATATTACTTTTCCTTTTAAAAGCATAAATAACAATGTTGTACATTATACATAACTTGAACAGCTGCTAATTAGAATTATATTCCTAACCATTACGTAGCAGAAGTAATTCTATGCAAAAATTGAATTAGCTGGATCAGCCAGAAAAATCAAAGCTACAAACCAGTTTCTTTAATCCTTCCGGAGATGCATTTGTAGCTTTGCTCAATTTCAGACATACAAGTCAGTTCCACAGCAGAGAGCCGAGAGAGGAAGGAAGTTTTGGGAGTAGACCACTGGAGTGAAGCATCTCTCAGGAACTCCATGGTTCTCACATGTGACAACACTTAAATATATAGATGATGATACATCACTGGCAACCCTTAAGCAGCACCAGTAAGTTCCAGCAGCAAAGGAACTGGTGTTTGTCACTAATGTGATGTGGCCTGGGCTGTGAGCTGTAAACAGCAGGATTTTTCTGTATCGTAGAACTAAGAATTCATTTCATTTGCAACTCACGTTTCCAGTTTGCTTCCAAACTTCCTTGGAGTTGAGATTTAATGTGCAGTGGTGTTCTGCTGCTGTAAAAAGCAGATTATAGGAAGCAGCTGCCCCTGGTTTGGTTTAAAATACTTCTTTCCTGCCCAAATCCATCCCAAAGCACAATGTTTGCCAGGGCTCTGTATATGGAATTATAAAGCTGCAAACTCAAGAGTGAAAACCGCAATGACCCTGTGAAAGAATGTCCATGTGTTTAAGATTAATTGCTGTATAAGATCAGAAAGCAGTGGTTTTACATATCTGCAGGATACTGGAGCTGCTGATTCCAGTGACAGACAGGATCTGTGACAGGGGCGAGGGCAAAGTGAGCCCTGTGTACTCAGCACTGTACGGCGGCTGCGGGGAGTGCCTGGAGATGCTGCTCCAGCAGGGCTTCAGCCCCGATGCTCAGGAGTGCCTGGACTTCGACTGCAGGTCCCCCATGTGCATGGTCTTCCAAAAGCAGTAAGTAACCTCTTCAGTTTTGCAATTATTCATAATTATATTTGCCAGAATTCCAGTGTGTTCCCCCTTTGCGGGCACTCCTCATTAATATTCCTCC
The DNA here is from genome assembly GCA_013396875.1 of Vireo altiloquus. Classification (NCBI taxonomy): domain Eukaryota; kingdom Metazoa; phylum Chordata; class Aves; order Passeriformes; family Vireonidae; genus Vireo; species Vireo altiloquus. The sequence continues at coordinate 29,707 of VZRF01005417.1, read as the reverse complement.
TTGGGAATATTAATGTGGAGTCCTGGAATGTGCATTAAGGAAATGCATCTTCAAAAAAGGCTTTTGAATCCTCTCAGATTTTAACAGATAATTTCTTGTGCATGGATTGAAATTTATTCAGTGGTGTAGGTGCTGCCATTTGCTTTAATGAGATTTGTTAGTAGTGAATTCAGTTCATGGCGTGCTCCGAGGAAGCTGCCTTTAAAAACCCTTGGACACCATTTTTCCCTTTCTGTGCTGGTGTTGCTTTGTAATAAATGAATTGGGAAGGGATGCAGAGCAGATGATTGCTGAAATGTCCTGTGAATGAGGCAGGTAACACGTGTCACCACTTCCATGAAGCAATGTGCCATCTAATCGCTAAAAACCAACACTGATTATCAGTCATCATCTCAGTCCTTCTCCTATTACCTTGTTGCAACAGGTGATTTAAGAGGATTTTAATAAAGCCATTTTAAAATGTTTTATTGCAGGCAGATGTAACGAGTGGTAGGTGCTTCCTGAGGGAAAACTCACAGGGTACACTGTTCCTTCTGCTCACAGGTACTATCAGTTCATTGATGTTCTCCTGAAATATGGGATCACCCTGCGTGGCATCAACTTGGCACACTGCCTGTGCCATAAGAAGTTTGCTCTGTTCCGGCGCTTCCTGAGGCTGGGCTGTTCCCTGCCCTCAGAGGAGGAATTAACAGACTTCATCCACTACAGCAACACGGTGCAGAAGGAATACAAGGAATGGCTGCCCTGCCTGCTCCTGGCTGGCTTCGACCCCGTGAATTTCATGTGCAGGTTCTGGTGAGCAAGGGAGAGCCTTGTCTTTATTTACTTAAACATCTCCTGCTAATGTGCAAAGCTGCTACTGAGCGAGGGCTTTCACAGGATGGCCCTTGATAATCAGTTGCCACCATCAGGAACGGGAGGGGTTGTGGAAAGTCTGAAATAAATCATTCACACATCACGTCTGGGGGCAGTAAAAGAGTTTTATTTAGGGAGAAAGCCAGACTGGGAATTGCCTTTCTCTAGGGTAGCAACAAAGCATCGCTTCCCAAATATATTTCCAACATCTCTCATGAACCCCCAAATTTAGCTGCAGGTTTTGTGTGCGTGATACTTTAATACAGCCATGGTAAGAAGGAATTCCAATGGGAGAAGTAGGTCAGGAGGGATGGGAAACAAATGGGAAGTGAAGCTGGGCCAAGGCTGGGAGGAGAGGAAACGGATGCAGTTTGAGACTGTTTTGTTTAACACAATGTGGCAGAAATTCCAGTCAGATTTTTTTTTACTATTATTATTGAAGCTTTTCCACATACAAATAACGCCTTGGTGATGTTTTATATTTAATTGGGCACTACAGGATTAAACTTATATTTAGAGTTATGAAATATTTGTATTTTCTGCAGGCTATAGTAAACACACTACAAGTTTGCAACTCAGTGACTGAACAAATCTCACTCTCCTTGTGTATCACATGTGATGCTTTTTGGTCTTTTATTCTGTAATCCACAAATACTTTTAAAAGGTATTTTAGGGGAGTTTTTGTTACGCAGGATTTTCTCCATGAGCGAGGATGTCCTTAATTTCGTCCTGGAGTTTATGAATTGGAGCAGACTTCCTCCAGTTGTGGAGCAACACCTTTCCCAATACAGGGAGAAGTTCACTTGGACTTCCAAGAGGCAGTTTGGTAAGAAATACAGGCAGGAAAGTGATGTCTCTGTGTATCCAGCTCCCAGGTTGCAGGTGGGGAGATTTAGATGTCAATACGAGTTAGTTACGTTATATTTTTCTAATTTGATTTGTATATCCAATGAAGCATCTATCCTGTTTTGTAAGGACTGGACAGTAATTAAATACAAACCATAAAAAATGTAGTCAAAATGTGGCCAGTCAAAAAGGTTCAGTTGGTTGTGCAGGAATTTTTCCTAGTTTAGCCTTCAGAAAAGCAGGTCATCTGTTATGTGACAGAAAAACTGCACTGAGGTGTCTTTGTTAATGATTCCTTTCAAAGAAAATCCTTCTTTAAAAGGATCTGTAATTATTTTTAAGTTGTCCAAGTGATAATGTCATTTAATAATACTTCCTTTGGAGTGTTTCAAACTAATGAGGATTTTTCTGGGCTTAAAAAAAAAAGGGGGGATGTTATTTCCAGTCAGAGAGATTAGTAAATACGTTAGTAAATGTGTTTGTGTTGTAAGAGCTGCTCTGTGTTTGACTTGGGGTTTCCTCTTGCAGCCTGCCTGCCTCCCCTGTCGCACCTGTGCCGCCTGGAGATCCGGTCCCTGCTGGGCAGCGAGCGCCTGCGCTCGGCGCGCGTCATCCGGGAGCTGCCGCTGCCTGCCTGCCTCCAGGACTACCTGCTCTACCTGGATGTGCTGAGAGCCAACACCGTCCCGGAGGCAGAGGATTCCCTGGAGCAGGGAGAGGAGGGAGCTCCTTCAGGTCACTCCAAGGCTGAGGATGTGGAGGAGGGACAGCAGTAACGCCAGGGCTCGGCGGCAGCGGTGCTGGTGCCTGGACTCTGCAGCTGCAGGTTTTGTAATGGGAATCAGGAGACACGGGAGGAGAACTGCTGTGAATAGCTGTTGTAATCGTTCTTTTCACGCTGTGGTTTTATACTACATCTAGAAATTTCCTGGGAGTTCTGTGATATACTTGTTTAAAATCTGCTGTAGCTTTCTAAGTGAACGTTTTCTGTTTCTTTTCTAACTCTTGGGGAGTAAAATGAGCTTGTTCAGTGAACACAGCTTACAGAGTAGTCAAAATCTGTCAGTTGACACTTTATTCCAAGTACAGCATTTACCAAATGAAACCAACTGAAAGTCAAGGAACACAGTCTCGTCTCATTGTTAAGAATTTTTGTTGGGGAGGGATGGAGCTGAACCAGAGAAAGGCAAATAACATAAGAAAGGAGATTGTTTGCTGAAAGAACGGTGAATTTTTTTTTCCCCCTTCCCTTGGCTGTCAATATTTGGTGGAATGACGGAGTTGGAGGCTTGGGGCCTGCACCCAGTCCCTCCCCTGGCATAGCCCCCAGGCAAGGGAGGAAATGTCCCACAGGCACACCAACATGTGCCAGCAAATCCCTCCTGTGATGGAGTGCAAAAGGACCTGCTGCTCCTGAGGCCTGGTGACAGGGCTTGGGAAGACAGCAGGGTCCCTCACACTGGGAAAACCATCACCCTGCAAAGGTGGATCCGGTGCTGCCAGGATCACTGGTAGTAGATGCTGAAGGCATGGAGGATGTACAGGAAGGTCGTGAGGAAGGCGAAGAACTGCACGAGGAGAAGAAGAGGAAGGGTCAGCTGGCAGAGTCAAACCACATCTCCTCCCAGTGCTCTGAGCCTGGGTAAGCCTCCCCACCTAGAGCTCTCTCCAGCCTCAAAGGAGAGGCAAAACATCAGGTTTTCCTAGGATCCAGCCACACCAGGCTGTCCGTGAAGCAGTGGACCCCGAGAACCCAACGCTGGCTACGCGACCCACAGAGGTGAGGAGCTGGAGCTCCGCCCAGTGTGACACCGTGGGGCTTGGAGTGGCTCTGCCGTGGCTTTAGCACATGCTCTTGCCTCTCCTGGGGGCAGCTGTGTGTTCTGCAGCCCGGCAGGGTGCTCTGGACTCACCGAGGCAGCACTGTTGAGTTGGTAGTTGAGCGGCGAGTTGGCGCTGAGCTCAGAGTTGATGGTCGCGTTGGCCTGCAGGACAGCGGCGCTCATGTACAGAATGGCTGTGGCACCATGGTACAAACTGTCCTGCAAAACAAGGCCCCTGTGAGTGCTCCAGAGGGGGACACAGCCCTGGATAGGGCTGGCACCGAACTCTCCCAGGCAGCGGTTTCATGGCAGAGCTCCCCTGGACTTCCCAATCGAGGCAAAAGCAGGAAAGGGCTGGTGGGTCACCACAGAGTGGTCCTGTGCCCACACCACTGCGGCCGACATCACCCGTGTTCCTTCCTCTCCTTACCAGCACTTTCCAGTTCTCGCTGTTCCTGTGGAGGCCGAGGAGGTAGCTTAAGAGGAGCAGCAGGGAGATGATGCAGGAGGTGAGGGACACGTACATCACCCATCCCTGCAGCAGCGGCAAGGAGACTGAGGTAGCAGCAACGAGGATCCACACCCAGGTCCCGCAGACCTGCCGGGGACAAACAGGCGCCTCTGATGAGTGTGGGTTGAGGAAAAGTCCTTTTTGTCCCTAATTCCCTCCTCATCTCCCTCCTGGGCAGCCAGCAGAGCCCCTGCATCTTTCCCAGAGCATCCCGGCGTGACAAGAAGCAAGCTGGCACCAGTTTCCCTGAACGCTCATGGGAAATGAGTGTTCACACAAAAGGGAAGGGTTTACTGCTGCCTTCCACACAAGGAAGTGTCTCACCCCAAGGGATTTGATGGAGAAGCCAGAAAATGTGCTTTTATCTGGGAAAAGTGAATGTCTGCCTCAACCCAGCCCTGCCCACTCGTTAATCTCCGGGGCTTGGAATCACGGCACGAGGAAGTCTCCTCTCAGCTCCATGCACTCACTCCTGGAGTGAGTTGCTCACTCTGGACCCACCCAAGGTTACTGAGCACAAGCAGCACACGGAGTTATCGGGATGAGCCTGTGCCACCCTGTGCCCTCCCAGCTGCGGTGGGTGAAACCCCTGGAATTGCAGCGGGGAGCTGAGCCTGCTGCCACGGGCAGGGGTTGTGCCCGCAGAGCACGGGGTGTGTGGGTTGCCAGCCCCGTGCACCACGGCAAAGTACACTGGCTGCTACCTTGGCCAGTCCCACTGGATGCCCTCTGGACCCAGAAGCAATTGAAAGAATCATGGAATGTCGCACATTACAAGACGCCCAATTGCCTTCAACCCCTGGAATGACTTGATACAGAGAGCAAAATTCTCTTGCTTTTCAAGCCATTTTTATTTGATAACAGGAGCTGCTTCTGCCCTGGACGAGCCAGCAACTCTTCAGCCTCCCCCAAGCCCACGGCAGCTCTTGACCCTCACACAGACTGCGATGGAGCTGGAGCGTACCTTGTCCTCAAGCTGCTCCTAAAATCCCCATCAGGAATACCCTTTGTGCATTCAGCACAAGCTCAAAGACAAGATGTCCCTTCCTTAATGGTAATGGTAAAGCATTCATGGTGCCTTCAGGATGGTTTTGGGGGGTTTTAGCCAGGAGCGGGTGCCGTGAGGCGGCAGAGCCAGGCATACTCACAATCTCCGGCAGGATGAAGGCGTAGGGGATGGTTTTGAAGACGGCGGGTCCCGAGGGCAGGGCGGGCTGCGTGGAGGCTGCGGAGGGACCCACCGAGGCCATCTCTCCTCCGCTGACACCGCTCCGCTCGGCTCCGCTGGCGCTCGCCCGCCCCGCGCCGCTCCCGTGCGGGATTTAAGGGACACGCCCGCGGGACGTAAGCACAGGAACCGGCCCGGGCTGGCACCGCGCCGCTGCCCCGGCACCGGAGGCTGCGGCAGCTTTGTGCATCCTGCTGCCAGCCGGCATGGGGCAGAGCGGGACCCCGGCCCCACCACCCACCACTGCAAGGTCGTTAACTATGGGGCAAAGGAAAAAACTTCCTACACCTTGCCGGGACAGAAATGTTTCCTGCAAGCAATTGTCCTTGGCACACTTCCAAGCCTGAAATATTTTTGCTTCCACTGTTGTTGCCTCCTCCCCTTTCTGTTCAGGTTTCTGCTCCGTGGTCACATCAGACCCCTCCACACCCTCCAGGCACCTCCAGCCTTCAGAAACTAGCAGGCAATTTTTACAGATGCACCAGGAGGGTTTGGCAATGGGCTCCCAAGTGCCCAGTAAGGTTTGAAGGAGAGCTCCAGGAATTTCTGCCTCCTGGCAAATGCATTTTGGATTTGGGAAGCACTTGCTGTCTCGTCCAGCACACTGCCTTGCCCCAGGACTCCCAGATAAGGGGTGGGATGAAAGGCTGGGGGTGGCACTTCTGCCTGGTGGCCCAGAGAGGACAGAATGACCCCATTAATTCGGGCAATGGGCTACAGCAGGAGGAGGACACTGTCCCAGTGAGATATCCCAGCTCTGCTAGGTGAGACAGGTGATGCCCCAGGAACTCAGCTTCTATGCCAAGCTCTTGCGCAACAGAGCAAAGATCAAGTCCATGTCCCTTGTGTGAGCCCTTCCTAGGCTGAGGCAAGCGTTCTGTGGTATTTCTGCAGGCTCCAGTTTACAGATACTCCAGAGGGAGCTGGTTTCTGGCTCCATGCAGTGGAAGCTTTCAAAGATCTTGTCTTAAATCCCACCAGACGAAACTCTGCCTGGCCTGGGCTCAAATCCACGTGTGACTCGGTGGCAGTGTCCCCATCAGCCTGCAGGAAGCACCCAGAGGCTCCAGCACTAAAGAGAAAACAGATTCATCACTTCCCTCTGGGAGGGGGCAGCACACAGAGCCTGTGGTCACAAGGTGCTCAGGGGTCAGCACAGAGGAAATCATCCCGGGGAACTGCAGCATTCCCAGGATTCCCACCACTGTTATTTGTGTTGGGACAGGCACATTCCTGGGAGCAACCCAGCCTTCTGAGTGAAGGAGAAGAACAGGCAAACAGTCTAAAAACGGAGCAACCTGCTGGTCACTGCTTGGGCAAGAGAGGATTCTTCCCCTAAGCTGGCTGCCCTTGCTCAGCAGCATTCTTAAAGATCGCTGCTCTTTCTCTTCCCTGCTCCCAGTCTGCTGGGGGACTGGGACAAAGAGCCTTTTGTTCACCCTGATTCAAACAACACTGGAAATTAATTGGAAGCTGCACGAGAGGAGCAAAGGGCTACCTCAGCTTCAGCAAAGTATGACACCTGACGTGGCTACAACAGGTAGTAACAGGCAACCAGAGCCTTGTCTAAGTTTAAAAGTTAAAATACAATTTCCAGTAGATAAATTGATAAAATAATTTTAGTCTCTATCTCAAAAAACCTTAATTGTGCTAAAATATCCATTACAATTCAGATCCTACACGATCTCTTTGGTAAGAATTTAATTTTATTGTTACCATGTCCTTAGAGAGCATGGATTGCTCATTCTCCTGGATTGTTTTCCCTCACTTCTCCTAAGAAATCATAGGCCAGCTCTGAGATGTCAAAGGCTCTGTGGGTGTTTCCTGATGACAGCAGGTACTCCAGTGCACCATCGTTCTCCCGGCTCCTTTTCAGGAAGTCATGGATCACCTTCCAGCGAGACAATTCCACCTCTTCTTCAGCCCATTTGTAGCTGGGGAGGAATGTGGTGTGGAGCAGAGGGAACACGGAGTCGTGGTACACCAGGACAAACGCAGACCTCAGGAATTGTTGATCTCTCTGCAGAGAAGAGTGACAATAGTTCAGTGCAAACATGTGGTGTTGCCAAGCACTTCTCCAAAGTATTGTACACAGGGGGAAGAACCCGAACAACTCACTCCCAGTTCCCAGGAAAACAACAGGAAGAGATTTGACCTTCCTAAACACACATCTGTTATCTTGGATAAGCCTCCAGCCTATCAACAAACCTGCTCCCTGAACTCTGCCAGCCTTCCCACAAACCACAGGCACCAAGAGCCCTTTGCTCGTGGGCTATTTATATTTCTTCTTAAAAGCAGTGTCTCATCCTCCCTGCCCTGGAAGCCCAAACTCCTCTCATTTCCCTGCTGTCCTAGGTGGAGAGTGGCTCCGATCAGGAGCAGGAGGTGAGGCTGGCCCTGAGCACTGTTGTCCCACTCTTTTTGCATGCTGTGAACTGATCCAATTCCAAAGATCCCTTTGGAAAACCCAGACACTGAGGAGCAGCCCGGTCAATTATCAAACACATGGAAAAGATCCAAGTCCGGAGTGTTCCAGCCCTGGGAGTGCTGTGCCTGGCAGGGAGCATTTCACGGCCTGGAACCACACGAGGGGTGAGCACTCGGCAGGCAGCAATCCTCCCTGCAATGTGGGAGTGGCACATGCCAGTCAGGTAGAACTGGATGCTTCTGGGATCCCGGGGAGTTGCCAATTCCGTGAGCAGAGCTGCTTTCCTTTTGGATGAATGGCCCTGAAAAAGCTGCCCTGACTCAGTGGGTGCTGGTTTTGTACCAACAGGAGCCATCCTTGGGCATCGGTTCAGGAGCGTGCACAGGGAATGAAACATCCCACTGCTGCTTCCAGGAGATCCACCAGTGGATCTCTCATTCACCAAGGGCTTTCTCATTCAGCTCCCTGCAGCTGCTCTCTGTCCAAGGGACAGCAGGTAGGACAAGGTGAGCCTGGGGACAGCCAGGTCAGTTCTACACGCCAAAATGTGGGATTACAACTGTCTGGGGCAGGGAGATCTGAGGAATTTGGGGGCCTTTTCCCAGGCAGGTTGTGGGAGGATGGAGCTCAGAGTTTGGGGTAGGGAAGATGATTTTGTGGGCATACACAGCCTTTTTTGTATCCATGGAAAGCTTTTACCAGCCAAGTATTGGAAGCACATCATGACAGGTAGCCACAGTCTGGGTACCAACCTGTAACAGGTTCCCCCCTGAAAACATTTAATTTTCCTCCTGCTCCTGGTTTACTGTGATAAATCTGGGTGAGATACGTTAAGAACTGCATTTACGTATTTCTGTTTTCTAAATAGATGTACAGTGAGAGGAAAAACTAAGCAGCAACTGCACTGGCAAGGAGCAGCTAGTTGGAATTACCCTTCATTTATGGAAAGAAAAACCTGTAGTTTGTTACCTTCTCAGTTCTCTTCAATGTTCTTTCTTTGTCTGCCCAGGCACTCTAAAATGAAATGTAAAATCAGACCAAGGCTGTGGAGAACTTGATCTTTTTACAAGGCAAAAAAAAACCCCAATCAAATTGTGCCTGGAAATCCTGACAAGGTAACATACCCGAAGTGCATCCATCAGGTCTGGCTGATCCAGGAGCTGAGGGAAAGTTGCTAAAACAGGATTACAGATTAAGTCTGAAACAGAAAACAAACACATTCAAGGCTAAGGAAGAATCAGGACGGTTTTCAAAGTATCAGCACATCCAAGTATTGGACATCCCCTCCCTTCAGGTTATTCCAAAGGGAAAGTGAGCTGTAACAGTTCTCCAGAGCAGGGAAGGCAGGAGAACTCCCTAACAACTGTTCTCTGACTGCAGCCAGTTCTCAGTGGCTGAGAGACAGTTCAGCTAGGAGAGGAGACACAAACCCCAGTGCTGGTTTTTTGGGAATGCCAGCAAGCAGGAGCCCTTCCTGATTTACCTGCCAGAGGTGTTTTCCCTCATTTCTGCACCTGCCTTTTCTATACACAGCTGCAGTTGTGCTGCTTGGGTTGGATGTTATGGATAAACACTCCTGGGTTCTACCTCAGCCTGGCATGTCTGGTGTGGCACCTCAGGAGAGCCAGGTGTACCAAGTGCACAGTGAATTTACCCAGGGGGGCACATACCCCACTGCACAGGTGTCCTGGTGCTTTTTGGTCACTTCCATGAGAAATCACTCTGCTCCTGTCATTGTTTTCATTAATGACACTGTGGATAAGATTCCAAGTGACAGAGAGCAGGATTTTGGCTGAAGCGTTTTCATTATCTTGTGGTTTCAAATATTGAATATACACTTATTTCTTCACCTTGAAGCTGAGGGGAAGTTTAATAAACACGAAGCATTTACTAATGCCAAAATATTTCAGGGAAGCGAGCCAGGACTGATGACTTCTGGGAAGCAGAACAGACATTTGCAGTTGTCTATTCCTAAGGTGATGGTGGATTTTGAAATAATAGAAACCTTCTTTAGTTGCACAGCTACCAGAACAACTTCTGGGACAAAGCCTTTCAGTCACTTCAAATGAAGTCTGAATCCAAAGGGATGCAGTTTAACTCCAGGAGAGGTCGTCAGCCTGATCTACTAAATTATGAAGATCAAATCAGGTAAATATGGCAGTTCTCACCTATATAAATTCATACGTAGTACAGTTAAGAAATGTAATTTTTTCATATTTCAAATTGGCTTTAAAATGGAGAAGGCTGTACACTATCATTAGTTCTGCAGAGTTGCAAAATCAGGACAAGACACCAAGTTCTAAAACCAGAACTCTCCAACTTCTGTCTCTCCCTCCTGCCAGTAAGTAAATAATAATTAAAAAATAAAAATAAAGAGGATGACTTAGCCTGAGTGACAAAACCATCTCTTGCCAAAGGGAGACTGTGGAGAGAGTCATTCCCTGCACGAACCTGACCTTCCTCCAGGGCTCACCTGTGCTTTGTGTGCTCACCCTGTCCTTCAGGAGGGCATCTCCGAGGATTTGCCGATAGAACACCAGGAGGTGGAGGTAGCACATGCTCCCAACTAATGTTCCAGGGAGAAAACTGTTGGGGAAATAAAGGGCAGCAGTTGAGATGTTTCCTGCAAACACTGCAGGTTTCTCTGGGCTATCTGGAATACTTTTTCATTTCATGGAAGCACAAGGACTCACTTCAGGATGTCTCTTGAGTGCACGCTCGGTGACTTCACTTTCACCAGAAGCACAGGCTGCTTCCTGAGGCTCAGGAACTGCTGGAAAACCCCAGAGCCTGCTGCAGGAATGAACAGCCCAGATTCAAACAGTCAGTTTGAAACAACATGAATAATTTTATTACAAAAATGGGCGTTTCAGTGGCTTGAGAACTCTTTGGAGTTTAGTTAGTCTGGCACCACCCAGCATCCCACAGCCAAGGTAAGTGCAGGTTAAGAAATAATGAAATACTTGCAAAAATAGAACACACAACCCCAATCTAGGCTGTGGGGACTGTTGTAAAAGAGGTGCAGCATTAATCCCATTGTTTTATTTAAATTATTAAATTATTTATTTTAAATTATAAATGGAAAAGTAACCACACCTCTCCTTGATATTGATGGGTCAACCTCGATTCCTCTCTCATAGGGAGTTCCACCACTCAGGACCAGCTCGTACATCCTGTCAATCAAGATAAATTTGAAGCCTGTATGTTATTGGGAATTTAACTATTTCTGGAATTTAATTGTGCTGGGAAGTTAATTATTTTAAAAACTATTAACAACACTGTTTCTTTTCCACAGCCCAAATATTTTTCTTGTATGGAATTTAGCAATTGTTTCATTAAAATGGTCTTGAGGAATCATCACTTCAACGTTTTAAATCTTCCATATTTAAAATTTGTTAAAGAATAACATAACCCCAGTTCTGTCAAGAATAAGTCACTGCTGAAGCAAGCATGAAAATTAATCTGTAATACCATGCTTACTTAATGAAATAGTAGAACAATATTAAAAAATGAGATTTAGAAGGGATTTAGAGACTTTTAGAACAGTAGAAGTGTCCTGTGGGTATTTTTTTTGCCCTGTAACCCAGATAAATTCAGAATACATATGAACAGTACATGTATGTCTACCAATATTTGGTAAAAACCAAGTCTTGCAAGTCTGAGCTACAATGAATTATTTCTGTCAATGAACAGAAAGTTTTCTTACGCTTAATAAAATAAAAATATGTACACTTTATTATTTTTTCAGATCACTGGATTCACTAATCATAAATCAGCTGCAAAATAGAATTCAGACTCCAAGAGCAGTGAGAGGTTCATTCACTCCCACCTGACTCCAGTCTCCCAGTTTTCACATGGGAAAGGGATAACGCAGCAAAGAAGAGCCAGAATCATGAAGGACTGGTCTGGATGCCCCCTGCCCCAGCAGTGGGTAAGTATGAACCATGAGTTTTACTCTTAAATCGAAAACAGATTTATGTACATCTATGTGTAAATACAGGGAGAGCAGGAAAACACAACAAACTCACTTGGAAGGAACAGGAATCCCACTGGAAGTGAAAAGCTTCAGAAAGGCCCAGCCACAGCTCAGCTCTCCTCTTTCACCTGTTGACTAGAAAAAAGAGAAATGTAAATTATTTGGCCAGCTCATCCAGAATGAGTGACTGAATCACATCAACGACAATAACCACATCAAAATCCTTGTAGTTATCCCCCTTTTTTTACCTTTGTGTGTTTAAAAATCACAGTCTGCCTTCTCTGAGGGTAGTTTTTCTGGCTTTACCATCTATTGTCTTACTACCTGTTGTGCTTTCCAGCAGCATATCCCAGTTGGACAGGCTCTATCTGTGTAAACTGGAGCTGGAAACCACTGTCCATACTGCTGAAACAGTTAAAACTTTAGTTTTCAAACTGCACAGGACATTAGTCTGAAATAAATCACAGAGATGGAAAAATGCAGGAGTGAAGGGAGAGCTGGTCCATCGTGATCCCATGACATGGGATTTTTGGCACAAGTTATTTCAGTGTTGGTACAGGGACACTCACATCCACGAGTCAGGGGGACTTTTATTCTCTAATTAGGGATATTCTCCAATCAGAGAAGCCCAGAAAGGTTTGGGCTGGAATGGATTTTAAGGATCATCTCGTTCCTTAAACACGTTCCACTAGCCCAGGGTGCTCCAAGCCCCATCCAACCTGGCTTTGGACACTTCCAGGGATGGGGCAACCACAGCTTCTCTGGGCACCCTGTGCCAGGGCCTGCCCACCCACCCAGGGAAGGATTCCTCCCCAATATCCTCTCTATCCCCGCCCTCTGGCAGTGGGAAGTCACTCCCCCTTCTCCTGTCACTACATGACCTTGTGAAAAGTCTCTCACCATCTTTCTTGTAGGTCGTTCCAGGTAATCCTATTCTCTAATCCTGTTCTCTAATGAGGGATATTCTCTAGTCCTATTTTCTCCCTAGGGCCAGCTGGTTCCCTTTATAAACCTGCACTTGGAGTGATTTCCACTGCACCTTCCCACACTCACATTGCACTTGTAAGTGATGCCAAGCTCAAACAATATCCCAATGTCTGAAGACAGGGAGCTGGACCTGACAAAACAGTCACCATCAAGCAGGCTGGGTAAGATGCCCATCACCTGATACAGAGAGAGGGAGAGAAAAGAAAAAAAGGAAGTTAATGTACCTAAAAAAAAAAAAAATCTTGATTTTTAAAGGCCATCAATCCCTCACACAAGATCTCAGACCCAATCCCACTGCATATAAAAATGAGGAGAGAACCAATTTCAGTCAAAACCTTGCTCCCCTTATTGTCTTTCCATGGAGCACAGCTGTGCCACCAAGGAACACTTTGGCGACACTAAAGCAAGAAACAGCCAGTGGCTGTGTCACCTACCCTTGGAGAAAAGGTCCAAGTTTGAGGATTTTTAGGCAGCCACGTAGCTCTCACTGTGTGAATGTTACTCAGCACCTAAAGCGGGGAAAAAAGCTAAGGCAAGTTTTTATGCAGGGTTATCCCAGATGGACCCAACACTGCACACAACAAAGACAGCTGGAAGAAAACTGCTGGATGATCAGGGTGATGTTTTTATAAAAAGATGATCTGCGCACACCCAAAGGAGCAGAGGATCAAGGAGGAATCTGAGCCTGACCCAGCTGCTCCCAGGCCCATCCCAGGAGACAGATCAGCCCGGGAAACACTCATCTCCAGGAGCACAAAGGAGCCAGGAGGCACAATGGCAGGTGGGGGACACGAAATTAGGGACTCAGAGCAATGGAGCTCCCAGCCCAGCCCCTCCCAGGGCCACCCAGCACAGCCCTGAGCCCCAGGGCTGGGTGTGACTGTCACCCTGAGTCAGGAGCAGCTCCCTGCCTCACCTCACTGCTCAGGGGCATCTGGGGCTGCACCTGCCTTACCACGGCAGCAAAGCAGAGGGAAGAAGCCAAAGGCAGAGAAAGGGAGGGATCGAGTGCTTTGTGGATACCAAGGGTGGGAAGCAGGGCTGAGTGTGCTTGCCTGGCCATGCCCGATGCCCATCAATGCAGTCTGGCCTGTTTTATCATTACATTCTGTTTTTCTGGGTGAGTGGGCTCAAGCCAGGCTCATCTGAGCAGAAATGAAGCAGCTTGGGAGGCAGGTTGCGTGTCTCTCTCGGAGTGAGCCAGCTGGAGGAGCTGCCTACCAGAGGAACCAGAACCTGAAGGATCCTGGAAGTTCCAAACCTCCTCCAGTCCCTTTTTTGGGAAGCAGACACGTTCCTTACCCGGCTGCCGTCGAAGAGGCAGAGCCGGACGTGCCGGCTGAGGACTCGCACGCCCGTCCCAGGGGGAGGGATCATCTTGCAGCTGCATAAAGTGACAATCAGAGACACTCTGGTGGGTCTGGTATGGATCTGAAAAACAGCAGGAGGAGGATTAAACCTACAGGGCCCTCTGCACATGGTCTCCTTTTGTGTTTATGGACTGAGGTGATTCTCCCAACCACAGCCCCTGTGCAGCGCTAGCAAGCAGGATTTCTTCACCAGCCTTTAGCTCTGCCCTAAGGATGTTTTAGTGGGACAGACAGAAGGTCCCAGCAGAAGAAATATTCCAGAAATAGTGCAAATTAAGACATAATTGTTAGCCAAACGGAAAGAAGGTGAATTAAGTTTGCGTCCATCAGTTTAAAACTTCACGCAAGTCACCCACTGCTTCACCCCAGATGGGGCAGCAGCCCACAGACTTCAGTGACTCTTAAAAGAAACACAGCACGACAATTTAGGCTGATTTTTGGAGAGCAGGATGTGGTAACATTACTGCCAAAGGAGCCTGGATTGACGTGGAAATCCACCGTGTGTTTCCCAGTGATATTCACCCATCAATGTGAATTCCTGCCAGCAATTCCCATCCAGAGATCCCAACGCTTCCCAAACCCAAAGGCATCAGAGCCCCCTCAGCAGCAATACTCACAGTATTTCTCTCAGAGTTCCACACCAAGTCTTTGAATGCCAGCTGGGATGGAGTAAGCTCAGGCTGCAAATAATGACTTGCTCGAAACTCTTCACCTGCAACAAGAGTGAATTTAAAAACTCTTCATTTTTAAAATGATCTTTATTGCCCCAAAATGGACAACACCCAAAATTCAGGTCCAGCTGAATATTCGACTAAACAAAACTATGGAATTATCTCCCACGAGCACTGTTTATTATTTGTAAGTGTTCTGAAGTATTTCATCCCAAAAGCACAATAATTTAATGAAAAAAAAAAAGAGATTAAACAGCTTTAAACAGAAAGACTAACAAAACATGAGATATCTTAATATATCTGGTGAGGAGACTCCAAAAGACTTTTGAAAAAAAGGGAAGATTAAAATTGAAAATAAAAAAAAAAATCACTTCTCCTGCACTGTCAACAGAAAGGATCTTCCAAAGAGGAAAATCTTTAAAATCGTGAGGAAATTTTTTGGGATTTCACACAGATAAATTGAAATTTAAGGGGGGAAAAAAATTTCCTTTATACATTATTTGATGGGTCAAATATAGCCAAATACCCGATTAAAATGAAGCAATACTGATTTTAGTCCAACAGGCTGGTGAGCAGGGTGAGAAAGCCACCACAGCCACCTGAGAATCCTGCCAGGAGAAATCCTCACCTTCCTCCAGGAGCTGGAAAAGCATGGATGGGCGGAACCCTGCAGGAACTGCCCCTAAGGTGGTCAGCACCTCCACCGTGTCATTCTAGTTAAAACAAAGGAAAAAGGATATTACTGTTCCTGCTATTTAACAGCAAACTTCATCCTGATTTACAGCTCTGGTTAGAACCAGAAACTTGGGATCTCGGTCACCTCCTCTGAAGGGTTTCTGTGGCATTTCTTGCTACCAAAAACTCCCAGAACACAGAGGTTAGTTAAGAACAATGGTGTGTGATACGAGACAGGGTGTTTGGGAAAAGGCACAGCTTGCCTACAGAATAATGAAGATTATGGCAGGTGAAGCTGCTCTGTAAGAGGGGCACTCACCTCTGTGATGGCTCGGACAGCACTCCAGTGGGAATCTGTTCTGGAAGAAAAATGGATGGATTTGTAATAAATCCTCACGTGAACAAAAGTTTAACCACTAAATATTGGTCTGTTTTCAAACAGCAGCAGCTTCATAGCCATATCTGAGACACTCCATTCACCTTTTTTTAATTTCAGTTCCATCTGCCGTCTCATCTACCATTTCTATGTGTTCTTCTGACTCCTCCTGGCTTTCTTCCTCTTCCTTAGGAACCTGGAATTCAGATTTAAAATGGCAAAGGGCTTGATTTCTTCCCACTTCTTCTCTTAAAAATGCCTTCTCCAACCACAGCCCACATTAATGTAAGTTTAGAATAAGTTAAATTTAGAGTAGGTGATTTTCTGTCTGTGATGCAGTAAACTGTCCCACATTTACGTGGACTCCCATTTCAGATAAATTATTAAAAGCCCAAATTAATCCAAGCAGCTCGGAGTCTTCAGAGCTGACCTTTAGTGACAAAGATTCTGACTTTTATATTCAAGTAACTTCTCTGCCACAACTTCACAGGGCACAGAAATGCTGCTTTGATGGATATCTCCATCCCCGTGGGTAAAAACATGGAGTTATTTCTGAACAACACACTGCATTGTGACCCATTTAATGCAGATGTGGGATCATTAATCTACATAAAAGAGCAGAGGTGAGATTAGGACAGAGGCTGCAGCACACCAACCGCAAGGTAGGTCCTGGGAACGAGGCCTCTCTCCCCCTTGGAATTCTCAGCTACCCACCAGCCATCAGCCTTCTTGTCGTGTATGAGCAGGATCTCACCTTTCTTTGGCATTGGAGGGAGAGACAGAGACAAAAAACAACCAAATATTTAAATTAAAAAGGACCTAACTCCAATTTCTCCCCAAATCCCACAGCTGGCTGAATCCCAAAAGCATAGGATTTCATTATAGGGACTGCTTAATTCAGAGCAACTTGCAGGAAAAACCCTTTACAGAGAGGTAGTTACCACAAATGTGAGATCTCCTTCCTGCTGGGCATCAAAGTTTCCAACAGCAACACATTCTCTAACATTTGGATCATCCAGCAACTTCTCCTCATCTTCTTCAGTGTCTTCCTCCTCACTTTCTTCATCTTCACTCTCCTCCTCTTCTTCATTTCCATCTCCTGCATGAGGACCTTTCTGGTGTTCCTCATCCCTACCCAAAACAAATCAAACTTCTTTTATTATCATTTCCACCAAACTTTTTGAAACGCTGTCAAGCCTCTACCAGGACTTCATCCAGACACAGCATTTTCATTCCTGTGTTTTACTCTCTGTCCTGAAGAAACTCCTCCAAACTTTATATTCCAGCCATTATCCAGCACCCTGAGAAATTCCCAGCAAGTCATAAATTACTTGTCTCTGTGAGCACTTCTTTTTTTACCCTTCTGTTATTTTTCAGCTAATAAAGGGGGTGAGAAAATGATTTTTCAAGGTCCATTCCAGCCGTTCTTTAAAAAAACAGGTTGCATTTGTGTGTTTAAGTGACTCACCCTGGGTAATTCTTTGTGAAGTTATCCTGATCCAAGACAAGAAGGAGTTTCTGCAGCTGCTGGGAGAGTTTTAGCAACAGCTTTTCTTCCTCTTCCTTCCTCTGGCTGTAATTCCCCACCGGCGCAGGCTCATCAGCCTAACGGAGAACCCAACAAATGCCCCAAAAAAATCAAAGTTCCCCAATAAATTGATCAAAGAATCAAAAATTCCCCTATAAATTTAGTTTTCCAGACATGCCTTGCAAGCTTTCCCCTTCCTGGGCTGCTGTCACTCCCTCTTTAGTGACAATTTTCTAACCCTTCCACTCTGCCAATGTGAAATTCTGTGTTAAGTAACTTATTGCATTCTCTGCTTCTAAAGAATGCGTTGGGTTGAAAAATATTTTATCAAAGATTTTAAGTGCAGGACTTGGACAAAATAAAGCAGTAAAATGAGTTTTTAAATTATATAAATGGATATAAAAAGTATTAATTGGAGAGATGACAAGCAGGGACTGTGCAGTGCTGGGCATTGATCTTGCCCTGCAGCATTTAAAATGGAACATTGGTGTTCTTTAAATGCTCTCTATGGTGAATTTTGGAGAAAACCACAAATTAATCTCCATACTTACTTTTTTCAAAGTGTGGAGGGCGTTTGTATTCTCCTCCACCGATTGCTTCAGCTGTGTACATCTGCATTGAAAGCAAGACAGGCAGATGGTATTCTCTTAAAATTCTGACCCAAACCACACCTGATGACCCAAAGGTGTCATTTTACATGCTGTGTGTCCCTGCAGGTTGAGAATTCAAAGCCCAAAGAACAGCAGTTGTCAGAATCCCAGGATAGCTGGGATTGGAACAGACCTCTGGAGATCATCCAGTCCAACCCCACTGCCCAGGCAGGATCACCCAGAGCAGGTGACAAGGGAATACATCCAGGTGGGTTTGGGATGTCTCCAGAGAGGGAGACTCCACACCCTCCCTGGGCAGCTGTTCCAATTCTCTGCCTTTCTCCCTCATTTGAGGTGGATCTTGTGTTTTAGTTGATGGCCATTGCTCCTCATCCTGTTGCTGGGCACCACCGAAAAGAGCCTGGTGCCCTTTGGCACCTGCCTTGGAGATACTTATATGGATTGCTGCTATCCTCTCTCAGTCTTCTCTTCTCCAGACTTTCCTCAGCCCCAAAGGGCTGGGAAAGAGCCAGTCTGGAAAACAGGAGTGAAAGGGGCAGGGAGAGAGCGGTACAATTAGGAGAGGAGAGGAAAGGCAGAGAGGTACGAGAAGGGAGGCGAGGGCAGGGCGCGGGCGATGGGAGCGAGGGATGGCGTTCGGGATGAGGTTGGGATGGTGTTCAGGATGGGGTGGGGTTCAGGATGAGGTTGGGATGGGGGTCGAGATTCCCTTCACCTCAGCCGAAGGGCCTCCCGCTGCCCGGGGGCTGCAGCCGCGCTCTCCGCCCGCAGAGCCTCCACCTGCAACAGGGGACGGGGGCGGTCAAGGGCCGGAGGGGAGAGAGACACCCGGTACGGCACCGGGACCGGCCCTGGTACGGCACCGGGACCGGCCCTGGTACATCCCCGGTACGGCCCCGGTACACGGTCCCGGTACGGCCCCGGTGCCTACCCCGGTACCTGTGCCTGCAGCTCCCGGCTCCGGCGCTGCACTCGCTGCAGCGGCCCCCGCGCCCGCCGCCCCGACATGGTCACCGGGCAACGGGACGGCCCCGGCGCCGCCGGATGACGAGCCCGGGGCGGGGCCGCAGCGCTCCGAGCCCCGCACGCGGCCCCGGCAGCGCCCGAGAGCTCCTTGGCACCGAACAGCCCCGGCAGCGCTCATCCGTGCACAAACGCTTTGGCGCTTTGTGATCCCGGTCACGGAATCACAGAATGGTTGGGGCTGGAAGGCACCTCTGGAGACCATCCAGTCTGATGGCAGGATCGTGGAGTTTGGGAAAGAGCTCCAAGGTCAATGCCAAGCCTTAAGGGGCGCTGAGCAGTGCTTTTTCTCCCCCAGAGCTTTTGGAACTCCATAATACCTTTGAAAACCAGCAGCCTGCAGTGAATTCCCCAGCACTCCTCCTGGAATTCCCTAGCAATGGAAAGAAGGCATTTGCTACAGCTACCTTCACAATTCCTTATCCAAAGGGCCTGGAAGAATTCTAACTCCTTCATTTTACTCGCTCGTTCACCCAGCCAACACATGAGCTCTTTCACCACTTAATTGTCCCCACGCACACCCATAATGGCACTTGTTACACGTGCCCGTAAGGTACGTTTTCACATTTATTACAGAAATAACCACCTAGGAACACCATGTGATGAGTTTTGCTAGTTTATTGTGTCAGCAGCGCTTCCTGGCAAGGGCAGAGTGGCAGGCTAGGAGCTGGACAAGTGCAGACAGCCCTTTGGAACATGGAAATCACAGAATCACTGAGGTTGGAAACGATCATCGAGTGCACTTTGTTGGTGCACTGAGGCTGGAAAAGATCATTTTACTCGCTCTTGTCACCCAGCCCAGAGCACTGAGTGCCACGTCCAGTTGTTCCTTGGACACCTCCAGGGATGGGGATTCCAAACCTCCCTGAGCAGCCCATTCCAGGTTTGGTATCGTTGCTTGCATGTCCTCAGTTCTTTGTTAGGTTAGTCTGACACAGTTTGGGATCTTGCTTTGTGAAGGGCAGAAGAGAAGTCCTGCTATTCCAGGGACGCTGTCCTCTCCAGCAGCACTGCTATTCCACGGATGCTGTCCTTCCCCAGGCATCCTGCAATTCCACGGATGATGTCCTTCCCCAGGAATCCTGCAATTCCACGGATGCTGTCCTTCGCCAGCCGCGCTTCCCCCTTTTCCAGCGGCTCAGGCAGCGCCCACCGAGGCCGTCGGGGAGGCACCCGGAGCCCGCTGCCAGGGCCGGGGGCAGCCCTGCGGCGGCTGCGGGCGCTCAGGCCGCCTCCAGCTTCTCCTGCGCGGCGGCGAGGCGGCGCTGGAGGTATCTTTGCCGCCAGCGCAGGAAGCGGCGGCGCGCCCGGCCCGCCTGCCAGCCCACCACCACCCCGGCGGCGAAGGCGGCCAGCAGCGCCCAGCGCACCACCCGCGGCCGCAGCGCCTCCAGCACCATCCCGGCCCCGCCGCCGAGCCCCGGCCCGGCACCGCCTCCCGCTTCCGCCGGGCTGGGGCGGGGCCGGCCCCGTTAAAGGCGGCGGGGCCGGGGTAGCGCCGCGTCCGCCCGCGCCATGGCTGAGGCGGCAGCGCAGGTACCGCCGAGCCCCCTTCTCCCTCCCCGCAGTGGCTCCGCGCGGTTTCCCCGAAGCCACCCGCACACTGGCTTGTGTTTCCCCCCCTGTGTTTTCCCCAGGATCTCCTGCTGGCAGCAGCGTTTGTCTCCGACGCGCAGTACAACAGGAATATTCCTTTTAAGACCTCGCCGGAGGCCGTCAGGTAAGGAGAGACTCGCCCCCCGTCCCAGCCGCACCTGCGGAGAGCCAGCCGCACCCGTGGCCACACAGAACAGACAAAAACAGCCTGGGGTGCTAAAAAGGGCCAATGGGTGAGGTGCCAAAAACTGGACTTAAGCTGAAATGCTTAAAACGAGTCTCAGCACATCAGTGTGTTGGAGATGGGGAAGGACATTAAAAAGTTGTGTTTTGCTGGAAGGGGAAAAAAAATAATGTAAAGTCTTCCAAGCCTCTGTGGGAATGAAGAGTTTGGGAGGCTTGGTCAGCCCTCAGATGTGTGGAAGGGGCTGGAGTGGCACAACCGGGGGCTGCATAGTTACATTTTGTTTACTATAATAAACATTGTATTATATAATAAATACTCTCCTATTTAATCCTTCACTGAGAGGCAATATAGTGTCCATCAGATCTGAGACTGAATTGGAAACAAATTCTCAAATTCCTGGCAGGCAAAAATGTTTGTTTGGGACGGCAAGTGCTGTTCTTCCAGGATGCATTTGGTGATGCCCTGGGATGTGCCCTGAAGCCTTTATTTATGGTGCCTGTGCCTTCTCGCTGCAGGCTTTATCACCTCTATAACCACTGGATGATGCGAACAGCCACCTACTTCTTCATCTTCCTCAACCTGTCCCTTGCCCTGTTTGAGGAACCTGCTGTGTATCCACTCCCCTTCCTGGTGAGTTTGTGGTGTAGGAGCAGCAAATGCAGCTGCTGGAGCCAGCAAGGGCTTCTTGCTTCAAAGTGGTTGTCAGAGGTGCCAAGAGACAATGGATGCTGATGTTTTTGTGGGTGTCTTTGATGCACTGCTCTGGTGAGAGCCCACCTGGAGTCCTGCATCCAGCTCTGGGTGCCCAGCATGGGAAGGACATGGAAAGTTGGAATGAGCCCAGAGGAGGCCACCAAGTTGGTCAGAGGGATGGAGCAGTGCTGCTGCGAGGAAAGACTGAGCGAATGGAGGTTGTTCAGCCTGGAGAAGCTTTGGAGTGACCTAACTGCCCCTTCCAGTACCTGAAATGGCCAACAGGAAAAATGGAGAGAGACCATTTCCAAGGGCCTGGAGTGGCAGGACAAGGGGGAATGGCTTCCCACTGCCAGAGGGCAGGGTCAGATGGGATATTGGGAAAGAATTCTTCCCTGGGATGGTGGGGAGGCCCTGGCACAGAGTGCCCATAGAAGCTGTGGCTGCCCCATCCCTGGAAGCATCCAAAGCCAGGTTGGAGGGGGCTTGGAGCAGCCTGGGATAGTGGGAGGTGTCCCTGCCCATGGCAGGGGGTAAAACAAGATGGGCATTAAGGTCCTCTCCAACCCAAATGATTCTGGGATTTTATAATTCTGTGTTCTGTTTGAAATGGGGACAAAAGAGGCACGGGAGCTGGCCAGGGACTGTAGGAGCCATTATGGCCCTCAGGAGTAGCCAGTGTGACTGTGGACAAAGCTGTGTTGCTGTTCTCCATCTCCCAAAGCAATTCCACTCTTCTTTGGGACTCAAGTCCAGTCCTCCTGTGTGACAGCAGAAGCCAAGTGTTGCCCTCAGGCCTGCCTTTCTGCAGCCTTTATTTGTCCTGCACCAGTGTGATTGGGAAAGATGTGCTCCTTGAATCCTAAGCTGGCTTTAACCTGCCTGTGGCAGGCAGTTCTGCAGAAGGAAGCCTGAAACTATTGCTCTGCCTGGTTTTTATTGTGCAAAAAGGAATATTACTGCTCCTGATCGTGCTGGCTGAGCCCTGCTCTCTCTGCAGGCCACGTCAGTGCTGGAGGTGTTGTGCCTTCTGGTGTTCCTGGGCCGGCTGACACACTTTGCCAAAGTCACCCTGCACAACGTGTTCTGGAAGGACACCAAGAACATCTGCATCATGGTGGCAATCCTGGTGAGTTGGGCCCAGGGGAGGTGGGTTTTTTCCCCCTCCTTTTGCTTTCCTGGGATCCCAGACCTGGCGTACACAAGGCGTGGCCAAACCAAGCAGCTCTCACAAACCTGTCATGTGTGCACCTCTCCTGTCTCAGCAAACACGGTTCACTGTCTAGACATGTTCCAGCATTACTTCTGGGAGTTTTCCATCTTTTCCCTACAGTTATCCCTGACAGACCTGGCCATATATGGGGTCCTCAGGCTGTACAGTGTGAGGAGCATCAGATGGTCAAGGATTGTGAGGCCCATCTTCCTCATCAACTTTGCAGAGAGTCGCCAGGTAAGGAGAAAGTCTGGTGGGATGCCCAGGGGTTTTTTGGACAGCCTGATGCTTTCCACGATCCAGGGGATTTAGCAGAAAGGTTTTATGGCAGAATTTAGGGTCACGTGAGAGAAGGTTTGTTTCAGAAGTGGCCTGAAGCAATAATTTGAGGTGGACAAAAGGGTGGATTTACACTGCACCACAGAAAAAACCCTGTGTTTCTCCCTGAGTCAGGGAGCAGGTTACTGATTTCTGGAAGTCTCCTGGGTAAACAAGGGTCACGCTGTTCTCCAATGTATAGTCTAGATTTGGACTCTGATTCCTCTCATCGTGAGGAGATCTTTGTCCTGCTGCCCAAGGCTGGTGTGGTCCTGACTTACAAATGAATAAACTGTGGTGTGGGGGCCTTGGGGAGGGAGCAGCCCAACATTTGAGCTCAGCATGTTTTTTGTGGCTCAGAGTGATGGATTTCTGTCCCTGACTGGTTCCCTGCAGCAGGAACATCTCAGCAATGCCCTGGGGCCCTCTGTCCCTTGGCTCTTGAGCTCACTGTGATGTGTAGCTGGGGCCTTTCCTTCTAGGACTCATCCTGGAGAACAAGGAGGAAAGGCTGGGGGCTCTTGCATCCCAGTTTAGGGGTTTGATCCAGATGGGATTGTGAGGGGGGAAAAAAAGGGTGCCACGTTGCCTCTGAACACTTCCCTTGTCCCTGGCAGATCCGGAGGGCCTTCCGCAGCATCCGCAACACACTGCCAGAGATCACCTATGTCTTCCTGCTCTTCATGTTCAGCCTCCTCATGTTCTCCCTCATGGCCTTGAAGCTGTTTGGAGAGAGGTGTGGATACTTCCTTTGCTCCTGGGATACCTCAGGCGGGAGGGAGTCTGGCAGCTCCCAACAAATCTTAGGGGGCTGCAAGCGCTGCTGATAGGTGCAGCTCCAGTGGTGGAACACGTGATCCCAGTGCTCAGCTCCAGACTATCCTCTTCCTCCTAGGAACCTCCAGACAGCAGAAGGCTTGCCCTACTTCAGGAACTACCTGGAGATTGTGTTCGACCTCTACGTGCTGGTGACGACAGCAAACAGCCCAGATGTCATGTATGGATGCCCTGTGTAGATGATCAGATCCCTTTCTCTCATAAGGCTCTCTGTGCAGCCTCTAATTTGCACAGCAGAGTTAAAATTCTGTGGGTGTTGTGGGTTCCCATTTCACTTTATGCTGGGAAGGTGCTGTCAGGAGTAGGACAGGGAGGAATGGCTCAGTCATCTATGTGCATGGTAATATCTTGAGCATGACTGGGATGGTACAGGGACCCTGGGAATTTAAACAGAGAAATAAAATGCTGCTCATCCTCCTGGAGCAAGTGGAAAAGCTGATCTGAGCTGGAAAAGCAGACCCTGAGCAGCAAGGGTCTGAGGCCAGAAACCATCATATGGCTGAGGCATCGCCTCATGTCTGCTCTTAAATTTGGCCACACTGGCAGAGATTTCATCTCTGTCCTGTCTTCTGCACCCCTTCAGTCAGGGCCTGACAAACCAGGATGAAAACCCAGCAGAAGAGAAGTGTTCTCCAGCTGAATTAATGCAGTTTTTAGCTTGGGTATTATCTGATAAGTTTGATCTGGCTGTCCAAAACAGCACTGGGAAATCCATCCAGGAGTCCATTTTCTCATGGATTCCCTCTCCCTGTTTGTCAGTCTAGCAAGCAGCAATCCCTCTCCCCTTCTATAGGATGCCAGCGTTTGACTTCAGCTCCTGGTACGCCCTCTTCTTCATCGCCTTCGTCATTGTCAACACTTACATCTTCATGTCCCTCTTCCTGGCCGTGGTCTACAACAACTACAAAAAACACCTGAAGGTAATGCTTGGGGGAGCTTGTGGCCAGTGGGTTCCTGCTGTTCTCTGTAAGACACCTCTGTCTTTCCCTTGGAAAGCTTTGGGAAAGGAGAACAGCTTCTGGCCTTTGGTGCTCTGCAAACAGCAAGCACAGAACCACCTTTCATACAGTGGGGTTGTTGGCACTGAGTTACATACTCGGTGGTGCTTCCAGCAGATAAGAAGCACATTCTGCATTTTCTTGGAGGCTTAGTCCTAGCTCAGCACTGCTGTCTCCATACAGGGAAGTGCTTTTGCACAGCATTGTTCCACATGCTCTTAGAGCAAAGGAACTGGAAGTGGGAGGTCTGAGTAAATCAGAATTTTTGTTCTACCCAAACTGGGTAGGGGCAGCTTGGGACTTGTGATCAAAGTGGGAGAGCTGGCAATTCCTGGCTGCTCCCGTGAGGGGGTTGGATCTTTCTGAGGAAGCTGCATCTTCTCCTGCCTGCAGTTGTGTGCAGAAGAGGATCTCCCCCTGTGCTCTCAGCAGGATTCATTTGTGGATGGGAAGCATGTGTGGACACATCCTCTTTGCTTCCGTGGCCATGCAGATCCCATGATCTTTGTCACCTCCTTCCTGTCTGACACTACCCTTTGTCTTTCCTTCCGGTTTTTCAGTGCTGTCCCAGCATCCAGCAATCTGTTGATCCTTCCCGAGCTCTGTGTGGGGAACCCACAGCCACCTGCTAAACACCATTTCTCACCCCCCCACACTGACTGTGCTGTGCTTTGTGTCCAGTGTCCTTCCCCTGGGTCTCTTCCCTTGTTAAAAAAGGGGGGAAGGGTGCCTGACTGACTCCTGTCGCTCTCTCTAGAACGAGATCCGTAAGCTCGCCTACATGAAGCGCCGCAAGATGATCGAGGCCTTCAACCTCCTGAAGGAAGAGGAGGGAGAGCAGTTTGTGGTTCGGGAGGCCCGGTGGAAGCAGCTGGTCAAGCTGGTGGCTCCTGACACCAGCAATTCCCACCGGGAGCTGCTGCTCCGCATCTCGGACGATGAGCAGAAAGGGTTTGTAGGTGAGCAGTGGGGACTACGGAGGAGCCAGGGGCTAGGAGGGGTTTGGCATTGGGATTTTTGATCTGTAATGGCCCCTGAGGGACTCAGAATCACAGAATCATTGAGGTGAGCAACAGCCTCCATGACACCGAGTCCAACCTGTGACCGATCCCCACCTTACCAGTGAGATCAGAGTGCTGAGTGCCATGTCCAGTCATTCCTTGGACACCTCGAGGCCATTCTCTTCCCATTTCCCTCCGGATTCCTGGAGTCCTGAAAGGCTGTTCTTGCCTGTGCTGTATCCCGTGTCCCACGCACTGTGGGTGGCCCTTCAGGGCCATCTGACATCAGGCCAAGCTCTCCATGGTGTGTGGGGCCTGCTGTCCTCAGCAGAGGATGTGGAAAGTCTCCCTCGTTATCAGATGCCCCCAAGCAGTGTGGCTCCCCACACACCCCTCTGGAGTGGGAGTATCTGTAGAGATGGGTCAGCATCCTCATTCTGAATTGTTCTGTGGTGATTGTTGGCCCATGGCTCGAGACAATTCCCCAGGAATGAGGCAGAGAAGCTGCTGGAATTCCAAGTTCAGCCTGTTGTGGTTTTGGGATGGGCTTTGCTGGGCACAGACACCGAGTCAGGATCGCTGCCGCTCCTGTGGGCTCAGATGTGCACTTAGCAGGCACTGTTTGTTTGCCGTGGGGTCAGGCTGACACATGACACTCTGCTGCAGACAAGAAGTCCTTCATGCAGCTGGCAGACCTGCTCAACATCCAGGTGGTGACCCTGAAGATCCGCAGGCACCCTCTGGCACGCTGGGCACCGACCCTGTACGGATCTGCTCCCAGCCGGCTCCTGCGCAGCGTCGTGAGGCACAGGTGAGCTGGGGCAGGGCTGAGGGCTCAGCTGGGCCTGCTGCTGGGGAGGACAGACAGACTGCAGCCAGGCCACCCTCAGGGGCTCAGCCACTGCTCCTGGCCTGCCTTGGTGCTGTGCAGGCACCAGCTGTGGCTGTGGGCAAGGCCACGCCTTGGCTGAGCTGGGTTTTGCTGGCAGCAGGCTGAGCTTTGGGTTCTGCCACGAAGGACCTAAGTGCTGCACTTAGAGCTGCTCCTGCCTCAGCAGTCTCTGCTGCAGAGCTGTGTCCTGCTGCCTCATCAGCTTTGAGAGTTCTGGAGTTCTCTAGAGCTATGTTTCATCTCTGAGCCTTCCCAGAATCCCAAAATCCCTGAGGTTGCAAGGAATATCTAGGGATGGGCTAGTGGAACCACCCTGCTCTGAGCAAGGTCAGCCAGAGTGGGGTACTCAGAGCTATCCTAGCTGGGTCCAGAGTATCCTCAAGGACGGAGGCTCCAGAACCTCTCTACAACCAATTCCAGTGTTTCATCACCCCCAAGTAAAAAAAAACACAGAAAAACACCACAACTTTTTTGTTTAAATGGAAATTCCTGTTTCAACTTCTTCCCCTTGCCTCTTGTGCTTCCACTGGGATACCACTGAGAAGAGTCTGGCTCCATCTTCCCTGCACCTTCCCATCAGGTATTTATGTACAGGAGCTGCTCCTGACCCTTCTTCCTGGCAGGCTGAACAATGCTGGTTCTCCTTCCACTGTTTCTAATGTGTTCAGGTCTCTCTTGTACTGGGGAGCCCAGTCGACTCCAAATGTGGCCTCACCAGTACTGAGTAGATGGGGAAAAATCACTTCCCTGGACCTGTTAACCAAATTCTGTGTTGGACTTCAAGAGCAAAATTCTGCAGTGGCTCCCCCAAACACTCAGGTCTGGGGAGAACTGATGGGTAAAGAATTTTTGAGAGAGGAGGCAAAATGCTTCGGAAATAACTGTGTGACTTTGAGCTTCTTGGGAAAGACAAGCTCACCTCTTTGTTCTTGCAGGGCTTTTGTTTGGACTTATGATGCCATCATCCTGATAAATGCCATCTTCATCGCTCTGGATGAGGAAAGCCCCTACGTTTCCTATGCAGAGTGGGTGTTCCTCGCTCTCTACATCCTCGAGATCCTCCTGAAGGTCTACACTTACGAACCCAGGGAGTTCTTTGGCAAAACCCAGTTCTGGAACTGGTGAGTGGGCTGGGAGTTTGTGTGGAGTGTGGAGAGTGCTGTGCTTGGCGCCTCAAGGACTGAAAGGTTCTGAACTCTTGTGCCAGGGTGTGGTTAAGGTGAACCAGAGGATGTTGTGACCAAACTCTCCTGTGTGCCCATAGTCTGAGCTGACCCAGGGCTGCCTGGCTCTGATGTGAGGATCAGGGGTCACTCCTTGTTTAAAGCCTGCTCCTGTCCCCTGAAATCTAATGGCAGTGCCTTCCCTCGTGCCAGGTTTGATACTCTCATCATCTTTGCTGCCCTGACTGCAACGATTCTCAATGCCACCCTCAAGTCCAGTAAGTGCAGCTTGAGCAGACTGCATGCCTTGGGAATCTTGGTGTCCTTCCCAGCCTCCTGCCAGCACCTCAGGCTTGGGAGGCTTTGTGACCAGACAAGGAATTTCTGGAGGGTTTCTAAGAACTAACCCAGTCTTCCTCTTTTTTTCTTCTTTTTTTTTTTTTTGTTTCCCTTTTTTTTTTTTAGCTCCCTGTTCTACTGTTTAACAAGGACATAATAGTAACAAATAAAGAACTTTATCTTAACACTTCCCTGCTTTATTTTCATAGTAAAAATACCTTTGTTCTTTTCTAAGCCATGAAGTACAACAGCCAGCAGATCCTGGACATCGTGTTCATCCTAAGAGTCCTCAGGCTGATCCGGGTTGTTGACAGCATTCAGAGGTGAGGAAGAGAGTGTGGGGTGGGAGATGGATTTGGGGGAGGGGTTGGTCTGTGCCCTGAGTGCCCAGCACTGACCATGGCCACCCCACAAAGCATCCCAAGGCCTTGTCCCAGCCTGCCTGGGATGAGCCTGGTGGCTGCAGCCTCTCTGGAGGCTTCTTTTGGGGCTGTGGGAAGCGTGTGGTGGCCAGGGTGTGACAGTAACCACTGTGGGCTCTCTGTAGGTTCCGGGTCATCATGAACACCCTGATAAACATCGTCCCCACCATGCTGACTTTTGGTGGGCTCACTCTGGTAAGAAATCCTCATGTCTGGGCTCAAGGCACTCCAGTTTCACAGAAATGTGTCTGAACTCTCACACTCATGCTGTTTCCAAGGGGATAAATGCAATTCCCTGGATGGCAGGCCCTTGGAACTGTAAGTGTCCATTTGATTTGTGGCCATTGTGCAAGCAAAGGGTGCAGAGGGGCTGCATTCCTGCTTTTTGCTGGATCCTCCTTGGATCCGTGGGGTGTTCCAGCAGCCTGGGCTTTGCATCGTAAGGAATCAAATCATGGCTTGGGCAAGAGACTGAATGAGAAACTTGTGTTTCAAATGATTTCCTAAAATTGGCCTCTGTTACAATTTGGGAATGTTTCCTTTCCATGTATTTGTAGTTCTTGGCTAATTATTCCTGCCTGGTGATTGCTGTTGGGTGGCTTGGGGCTCTCAGAATCTGTGCTGCCCTCCAGCGCCTTGCTGTGCCTGTGGAAAGTGGAAAACCTGCTGGGATGCTCAGCTTGCCCCAGGGCTTGCAGCTTGCTGGAGAAGCAGGTGATGGGGTTTCTCTTCCCAGGTTGTGTATTGTGTGTTTGCTATCATTGGCATGGAGCTATTCCACGGGAAAATCCAGTACTTCCCTGCCAACTCGAACGCTCCTCACGCCCTGGAATGTGGGAATCCAGCTCTCAAGGATTCCCTGTTTGCCCGTGGGAAGTACTGCAAGAACAACTTCAATGACTTTGCCTCGTCCTTCATCGTCCTCATGGAGCTCACCGTGGTCAACCAGTGGCACGATATCCTTCATGGTGCACATTCCCAGCCAGATCCTTGGGAACTGGGCTTGATGGTCCTTGTGGGAGGCTGGGTGGTTCTCTGATCTGTGCTCTTCCCAGACTCTGCTCTTCCCCTGGCATTGCACGTGGACAGATGGCAGAGATGTTCCTACCTCAGCTCTTCCTTCCCTCTTTTCCCTTAACT
>VZRF01005416.1:894937-936257 GCA_013396875.1 Vireo altiloquus | reverse complement strand
TTAAAATCAAAGGATGTGACTTTGATTGCTCACTACTAACTTACTGATGCCCAGCCACTGCTGAGCAGAGGCCCCCAGCCTGTTTCTCTCTATGAGTTGAGCATGCTGCCATATGGTATGAAATATCCCTTTGAACAGTTGGGATCAGCTGTCCCAGTTGTGTCTCCTCACAACTTCTTGTGCTACCCTAGCCTATTTGCTGGCAAGGTGGTAGGAGAATTAGAAAAGACCTTGAGGCTGTGCAAGCACTGCTCAACAATCATTAAAACATGCCTGAATTATCAACACTGTTTCCAGCACAAATCTAAAATATGGCCCTGTACCAGCTACTATGAAGAAAATTACCTGTCCAAAACCAGGACAGCAAGTTGGCAGAGTAGCCCGTGGAAATCATCTTGCATGTTCTGCTGTGAATAGCAACATCTTAGCTACTAAACCTTTACTACTTTTAGATAGGACTTTCCCTAGTGCTGTGTAGCAAATAACAATATCCACCTCTGCCTTACTTCTGGCAGCAATTTGACAAAGGATCTGCCATGGTCAGCAAGTATTAAGGTTCAGTAATATCTTCAGTATTCAACAACTTGTGTAACACCCATATTTGTAAAATGCCACATGTTGTACTAGAGATAAGATACAAATGACATCATCTGCTTTCAGATCACAGAAATTACATTTGACCAGCTAGATAAAAAAACCTTGGTCAAATATTTATGTATGAACTCACTAGACCCAAAATATAACTCAGCTGAAAAAGAATGAAGTCAATGAAGTTCATCAGTCATTTGCAATACACGGCCAACTGTTTTTTTAGTAATCAGAAGGGCACGGAAATTAAGCTGATAACAGCCTTTCCTTAACCTGTACTGTGACTCCACCTAAAGTAAATTACTATGTTGCTGCTGCACCCCATCATCTCTCAGTAAAGGTGCTTAGTTCTAGACTCTAGTCAGCATAAAGAAAGAACAGGCACTTCCCCAAGCCAGGCAAAAAGTCAGGAAATGGGAAAAGTCAGTCAGGTGCTATACATGGGAAAAACAGGCACAGAAGTGAAGGCTGCCAGTTTCAAAGAGGGTGCCTGAGCTTAGCAGAGCTCCTGAGACTGCTGCTCTCAGCTACCTTCACAAGCAGTGGAGCTCCTCCTGACCAGCTGCAGAACCATTGTGGTGTACAGCAGGTCATCCTAAAGGTCAGTGCTCTGGGAGATAAAGAAGCAAAGAGGCAACATTATCAGCTGTCCGCAGTTGTAACACCGTCATCATAGGCCCACTGTGCCTTTCCAGAGGCTGAGCAGAGACTCTGCAGGACAAACAAGACCTGAACACAGACCTGCTCAAACTCAGGCTAGGGCCTTAACTAGAAGCATTCTGCAACTTTAGAAAATTGCTTATCATCATCACAAAAAATCATGGAAACATGCAACTTGCTGGTAGTCTGTATGCTCTGAAAACAGTGCATACCATAAAGAAAAATGATAACATAAAACCTCACCAAATAATTTAAAATTCAAGAAGACTTCAGCAATCATCAAGTAACAAAACCTTTGTTAACACTTCATGATATCAAGTAACTACAGTCATAAGAGAAACAGATAATAAGTCATGCATTTAAAACACATGAAAAGCAGTAACCAGTGCTGACACCAAGTGATACAATGTGTGCCTTCACCATGCCTTTCAGTCCTGCCAGAGACAGAAGCACAAAGGTAGTAGAGTGGCTTGAGAAGATAAAGGACAAAATCGAAGAAACACAACCCCAAGAAGTGACTCCACCAGAGCAGCACAGCCAGCGCTGGGCCGTTGTAGCAGGAGGATGGTGGTGCAGGAGGAATCCTCACCTTGGAGACACCATCTCCCTGTTGGTTGTGTAGATAGTGAGGCTACAGCAATTTCCACAGCACCATGTGAGGAGTCCCTAGTGCAATACAATACAGATGTCTGCAGGAGAACACATCATTGGCTAATCTCATCACACCAATCTGCCAGACCAGTTCCCATTGATGGATTAATGTATTTTCTTACAGATTGGGAGGTTAGTTTTTTAATGATTAAAAGAAACTAGCAACATTTTAACTCCAAGTTTACAGGTATTAGTATCTGTCAGTTGGGCTTTTCTCCTAAAACGCCAAATTACAGCAAGCAGTAAAAATGAAAATCATGTTTCCCTACTCTAACTGGTATGCAAATAAATATAGAATAACTTGAGAAAGAAGATCTGAGCCAGAAGATGCAGGAAAGCAAGACAAGCATGTTTACTATACTACAAGTCAAAGAGAAATGCAGAAAGCCCAGGACAGGGTGGAGGGCACTGCCTTGGGAGGGACCTTTCTCTGCAGAAGTCAGTGCCAAACTGGTGAGTAGGTAGTGATGCTGCAGGGTACAAGGACAGAGGCAGGTGAGACAGGGACAGCTTGCCTTGGCCAAAGACCCCATCAATCCCTGTGTGAGGGCCAACACCAGCTACACGGTGACAGAGGGAGAAGAAGAAATTGCAGGGTCAATGTGGAGTTTCTAGGATGTCTTTCCACTGTCTGCTCATCACAGTGGAAATCAGCCACGAAATGCTCTGACAGTGCATGTTGAGCCATTGCGTCATTTGTGGACTGCATCCCACAAGGAATAAGAACTTGCATGAACTCAGAAGCAATATCTGGCTAGCATATGAACAGACTGTTTTCCTGGTGGGACACAAGCAGCAATGGCTTGAAAGGTAACATAAAAGATAAACTTGTCAATGAGCCAAAGGCAGAGTTCACTTGATCAAAACAAAGTATGTGACTACATCATAGTGAAGTGAGATTTTCTGAGCTAATCACTGTATTTGAGTTTCATTTAATGTTTAATAATGATTGGTTCAGAGCCCACAGACCATTCTCTTCCATGGCAGCAGTCTGGATTCAGGAATTGATTCTGTTGCCCCATTCCAAAGCATGCAACAAGCTCTTCCAGTCCTCCCTCGCTACAGGTTTCATGCATGGGATCATTGGGTAAAAAGGACCCATATAAAGATTCTCCTGCTTCACGTATCATCCCTGTCTCCCTCAAGTGTGAAAGCAGCTCCTTCCTCACCTCCCAACCACCACCTTCTCCTACACATATCACCTCCTCTGGAAATAGTGATGCCTAATGCATTCTCTCCCATAAGCATGAAAGATGTGCCCTATCCTTTGTTTTTCATTTATTTGGAATAAGTGAAAGAGGAGAACATTAACTATGATTTATTTTTCCCACTTAAGAGGTGTGAAGGATATGATATTTTAATGAAAAGTTGTAAGAAAAAAGAAAGAAAATATCTGGTAGGAACCTCTCTCTTCTTTCTCTGTGACTTTCAGATAAAGTTATTAATTGAAGTAAATCTCCCAGTAGTGCGATGGCAAAAGATGCAGAGTGATCCACATATGGTACTGTACAATACATTCTCTTAGTATTCAACAGATCAGATGGCACAGCTGCTAAAAACAAAACAAACATTGCACAGCTTATCTAATATTTCACAAGGACTTGGCAAGAAGGATATTTGATTTATCAGTGCAAATAGGATGGTTAAATATTTTTTAATGAACTCCGTTAATCCAGGCATCACCTGAAAGGTTCCAACATCAGACTTTGTAACTAGGTTTCACAGAAAATGAACTCCATGACCTCTTTCAATGTTCCATGATCTTTTTCATTGCACCTTTTTCATTGCACCTTTTACGTAAGGTACATTGACTCATGAGACTAAGAGTTATTAAGGACAGATTATTATTTATTATTTGATCCAGGTGTACCTACCTACCTGGGGGTATCTACAGATCATGTGATGGCAAAGGCCTGCCTAGAAATGCTTCAGCCTTAATAAAGGAAAAATTGAGAAAGAAAAAAAAATAATATCATCACCCTGTTTTTATGAAATAAAGGAATTTTCCTAAGCCTGAACTGAGTTTCCTCAAGCCCCAGCTTCAATACGGGATTCATCCTAAAGAGTGGTTTGTGTCTGTCCTGGAGGTAGAGTAATTCTGCTTTCCATGGGTCCATTTGAATATCATTTGGAGACCACTGCCTGGGGAAAAAAAAGGTATTGAGGCAGAAGATCATCAGTCCAACCCCTAAGAGCAGGCCTTGAACTTTGAATGTCTCACAGACTCTGTACTTGAAGGCCAAGAAGACTCTAAGCAAAGTATGAGCCCAGAAACCAGCCCAGTGTTGGTGGCTGGCTCTTCTTACATTTCCACACACGCATTTCCAGCTGTGTGTTGCTGTACAATTTAGGATGTTATTCATATAATGACAGAGATGATGGAGTGTTGGGACAGAATTTTATCTCTTCATCAGGAAGTAAATGCTGGTTTTGTAGTCCAGTTTTCATTCAAATCTGCCAAAAAATTCTGAGAAGAAAAAATCCCCAAACCAAAACTATGGTCCAGTTCTGATATGATTATGAAAGTGAAATAAATGTAGAGAAAACCCCTTGATAACAAGCTGACACATTCTGCTGTGGAGTTAGACAATGAATATTTTTTTTCTGAGGTCTACATCTCTGCTTTCAGAGATAAGATAATTGACCTTTCTCTCCCTGCTTTGCTCTGACCATTCTTTTTCCAAGGGGTCTGCGCAGACTTCATAAAATGAGCAGATTTATACTTGATGCATCCTAGAGTCTCCTGTTTCTGCCACCACACACAGATGCTTGTGCACTTGTTGCTATCAAAAGATGCACAAAGAGAGTGGCAAAAGATTGCAGTTGCAAAATTCTGGAAGTGCAGGTAGAGACCGAACTTGGGGACTGAGTGGTTGGTGACATGATGTGCCTGAGCGCACTCCTGTAGTCACAGAGCTTGTGACAACCTCAAAGGGCCCACACTGATTCTTGTACCTCACAACTGCATCACTGCTGCTGTGGGACTCCCTTTACCACCACCCATGGGGGTCTCCTTGTACCACCTTGCTCCAGAAACTGCTGCTCTGGTGTTTCTGCTGTGGCTGAGAAAGGAAGAGTCTTCTATGTGGTTGTAGCTGGATGAAGTGCTGGGACAACTTCAGCAAACATCATCAACATATTTTATGATCACAAATAATGGAACCTGTGGACTATTCATCAAGAAAAAATGCTGTACCCTCCCAAGGCATGGGAATGGTGTCTATACAAAATGACTCAGTGCTTTTATACTGATAACCACTGAGAGACAAAATCAATAGCAGTCAGTCACATAAAGCCACGTCTGTGTGATTAAAACTGCAAAAATCACTGTACCAGGGGAATGTCAGACTTGTCCAGGTGAAAACACAAGTTCCTGGAAAATCTGAATCTGAGCTCAGTGCTCATTCCAAAGGAAAGCAAACCAGCAGGGATCACTAGACTCTACTGCACAAATTGCTGAGAGGTAAAGAACCTTAGTGCTCTCAGAAGTAAAACTCTATCAAAGAGGAAAATACTGTCTCCATGCTTACACGTACTATCTTAGAAATCCTGTAGTGAGATGCCAGAGCACTCCCTTTACCAGGTGGTAAATATTTACACTGTTGGCAAAGGACAAGAAGTATTTCTAAAAAATTATTAACACAATTGAGTAGCAGCAGAGGGCACCAGTGACAAGAACATCTGAACTTCAGAGTCCAGAGCAAGGGTAGTCCTCACAACCCTGCAAGGCCCCTTGGAGGCTCTGGCCATTCTCCAGAACTCTCCTTTGCATCTTTGGGGCTGCTTCACTTCTCCCTCTGCTCAGCTTGGGCCCTGCTTCAGTTTCACTCATGTCTCGTGATACAACTCCTCCCTGTGTGATCCTCACCTATGCTGTGACCATTCCCACTTGTAAAGCTTGTGCTCTGAGCCCCCTTGGCATCCTTCCCTGTGCTTCAGGTGCCCTGCCCCGGATGGAAGGAGTTCCCCCACAGGTTCCTCTGCCCCATACCCTGTGGTACTTCCCCCAGGGTTGTGTCTGCCCCATGATTACCCCTCCAAGACTTCCAGCACTCCTTCCCATCCTCCACAAGGACCCACACTTGGAATTTGAGAGGTCATGGCCACTATGAATCTCATTTCACAAATCATAAAACACTCTAGAAAATTCTGATCTCATCATTTTGCTATGAAGAAAGAGTTTATTTTTCTCAGCCTTCCTGATGGCCTCTCAGAGAACAATGGACTAGCTAAACACAGTCACAAAGCTGCTTCCAAACTAAACCACCTACCTTCCACCTGAAAAAAGCTGGGCTCCGGGACTGCAAGAGCACAACGGTGACAACACATGGAAGAATCCACAATATTAAAGGCATGAGATTTGTATCAGGACTCACGTTATACTTGTGTCAGGTATTTCTCTCTGGTTTTCTTCACTGGCTCACATCCAGACCCTTGAAAGCCAAAACTCTCCCGCAGCTGCATCACATCTGCCCTCTCTTACCTTCCTCCAGAGCCAAATGCGCAGTCGTCC
This sequence comes from Vireo altiloquus, assembly GCA_013396875.1. Lineage (NCBI taxonomy): Eukaryota > Metazoa > Chordata > Aves > Passeriformes > Vireonidae > Vireo > Vireo altiloquus. The sequence goes on along the minus strand of VZRF01005416.1, from coordinate 929,845 downwards.
CCCCCAGCACTCCACACACGGGAAGTCAGGCCACAGACCCTGCAAGTTTGGGGACACAGAGCGTGGGCAAAGCTCTCACAAATACTCCTGCTGCATGCACCAGCACGGTGGGCATGGGGAAGCAGTGCGCCATTTCTTTTACTGTCAGTATGTTCTCATGTTTGTAGTGTGTGAGGGCCATCTTGGTCATATGGCTCAATCCGAGTGACACCAACTCACACAAACAGAAGTCATTTTCAGAGCCTGAAAATCAACACCATTAGCAGCAAGATGCCATCATATTTATGAAGAAAAAGAAGAACTGGAATCTTACCTGTTATGGCAATAAAGAGCCAAGCTCCTCCTTCAGTAACCTTGGTGAAAGCCAGCTGACTTTAAAGGAAGGACTGAAGAATTACACTCTTTGCAATGAGAAAAAGGCTGCATTTACTGGTCCTATGAATTTAATTAGCTTTGTGAATGACTGAGGAGTAAAAAGAATAAAAGAATAGTTTGGTGATTTAACTTTGCATTAGGAACAAACAGGTGATATTTTCCAGCTTTAAGTGGCCCCAGATTCGAAAACAAAAAAAAAAACCCACATCCAAAATATATTCTGAAATGTTACTGGCCTAAGAAAATTTGGTGTGAAAATACCATTCATTACTTGTACCATGCATGTTATTAACAGGAAACCTGGTTTTATAGGCACTTTTTTCCCAGTGAATTTACTCATAGTGAAAACATTCACCTTGGAAGGCCTAGAGACAGATGAACTTTGGCAGGTCAAGTGACACCAAAAGCAATAAACAAAACCATAAAGAAGTATCGCCAAAAAACTGCAGATATATAACGGTACCCATTAATTTTTTTCCAGTTGTTCAAGGATTTTTCCTTATTCCCCTGACACCTCTAAAACTGGGTTCTTCTGTTAAAATGTGCATTTATAAATGATGAAACCATAAACTAATGCAGTTTGACTTGACCATCTCTATAGCACAAAGGATTTTTGCTTGTTAGACTGCCAGCATAATCTTTCAAGATTCTAGCCAGACTGAGTTCAAAAATTGTCAGTGATGATAAATCAATCACCAGTGCTACTTCTTATTTGAATTTTTCTCTCTTTAGCTACTGGCTCTTGACATGATTTTGACTGCGGCATTTAAGTGATTCTATTGATAAAGCAGATAAAGTGGTAAAAGAGATAAAGTGGTAACAATGAAACCAAAGTACTGTTTCACTCAACAGTGCTTTCATGCTTCACTGGAAGTATGTCGTGTGAATCACTTTTCTTGAAGTTGCCTGAAGGCAAACATACAAGGAAGCCTATTTTCTTCGTATGTATAAGAGCTGAATGTTGACATATGGGCATAGGTGTCCAAACAGTTGCTCCTAATTTATCCCTCACTGATCTTTATTTAAAAATCTGAAGACTGATAAAGTGTGTTTAATTCTCTACCAGTGCCGAGTCACACACGGTTCTTGCAAATATCTCCCCAGTAACTCGTTCAGAGCAGTATCTCACCAAAAGGACAAGCTCCCTCCTTCTCTCTGTGGTGCTCCCATTTCCAGCACAGCATGTTCTGCCAAAGGCAAAGGAAATGTGAACAGAGAAGTTTAGCCTGTGCAGTGAGGTTACCTGCATGTTTCTGAAAGCAGCTGAAGACTTCAGACAACAACCTGTTTGTGACATCTTTTATTCTTGTTTTTAGATATTCTTAGTATTTTTGTATTTATATATTATTGAAGAAGCAACTGGACAACGTTCTCGGGCACATGGTGTGATTCTTGGCGTTGTCCTGTGCAGGGCCAGGACTTGGACTCAGTGAGCCTTGGGGGTCCCTTACAACTCAGGATAGTCTACGATACTATGATTTGCATAATTTCTGAGGTCTGTCAGGAACTGATTTCACAAGATTTCAGTGTTATAAAGTCTTAAATTCTTAGTGTTGACCCATCCCATGTGGTCAGTCCCACTGAGTCTCCTTTAGCAGTTTTTCACACACTGGGTCAGACGCTGAAGCAGAGATTCCCTTTTCATGATTGGTAACACCTGTTCTGGGAAATTTTTCACACAAACAGAGCCAAGAACCTTCATCCAGAACTCATCCAGACTGTGGGTGAGCTGCTAGCTTATTCCCAAACTTTTTTCTGGATCTACACCTCCATAACTCCCAAAAACCTTATGGAAAGACATTTTGTCATTAGTTGCTTGGATCAATTAATATATTCATCAATTCATCTGAATATGATCCATTACTTCAGCAAAGTCCCAGACCTTTCTGTGGGTCACCCAAATGCAGCTCAAACCTGCTCTGTCACTACTCTCTTCAGACCCTCTGCCTCCAGCACATGCATTTTGCAAAGCCTCCAGCACCCTTGTATTATTACATCTGTTGATTTTGAGACACAAGTACTGTTAAGAAAGTTTTCTTTCCAGAAACGTTTCTCATGCATGCTTTGAAAGAACTATTCATATATCTGTGGTCAAGTTAGCTCTGTAAAACAAAAGGGAGAAGAAACATAACTAAGTCTTGGCCATGCTTATTGATTATTTCTATTTACTTCCATCTATGCAGACAGAAGTACCAGTACCTCCACTTTTAAACCATGTAGTGCTCATTAGCCTTTGAGATCTAATGATGCCAGAAAAATAATGTCTCAGCAGTACAGTTCCCTGGGAAGGAGAAGGCTTCCAGATGGCCTTTTATTCCTCAAACAAGAAAAACCTGCTGTGAAATGCTGCTGCTGAAACACATTGAATATACTGATACAATCCAGGTTTAAGTAGGATTCCAGTGGTGTAAATCCATTGCTTTTAAGTTAAAATGTAAAAACTCATTTTTCTTCATGCCAAAATTGCATCTGATTTTCTGCAGTCCCCTATGAAGCCTGTTAATGGGTATGTTTATGTTGGGTCAAATGCAGTGGCCAAGTGAAAATCAGGCACCACTTAGATAATTCCCACAAACACAGGAAAGTAGCAAGTTTGCTTGTAGACTTGCTTCTGACCTGTTGTTTCCACAGGGCCAGACAAACCAGATCGGCTTGTTTTAGGCCTGACCAAACACAGCTTTTCTACCATGTGAAGCTCAGCAGTGACCAGGCAAGCCAGCCTGTTCAAAGCTTTGCCCAAACACTTTGTGACACCTGATCATCAGCCTAGCAGGTTGGCTGTGTCACCATGCATGTCTGCTTTTCAGTAAACATGTCTTCAGACAGATTATCCTACAATTATTAGGATAATGATCAATGCTGATTACTGATTACTGCTTAAGATTGATGGTGCTAACCATTAGTAGATACGTGAGTGGCACCAGGCAGTGCCATAGACACCACTCTCTAGGACATGCAAAAAAGATATCTATAAAGTTGGCAGAGGCGAGTTGGTGAGGTAACTGAAATCCCTGTCACGTGATCTGACTATCAACCAAAAATAATAAAAAATGCTGACTCTGTCAGTCTCTAAAGTTGAGTCTTAACAAATGTGTATCACAAATATCTATGCACAAATAATTTCTGTATACAACAAACTCAATAAAAAACCATAAAATAAAAAATCCAACACTTAAAAAACCTAAAAACAGTAGTAATTGTCTACACTGATAACCCAAAATTAAAAAGTCCAAACATAGTACCAGTTATCCCAGTAATATAGCAAAACCTCATAAGACTTGGGCCACAAAAATATACTTCTACTTTTACAATATTTAAAAAAAAAAATCAAGTTAAAACCGTAAAAAATATAACAACAAAGCTCCAAACATATGCAAATGCTGTGCATAGTCCAATGCACACAAAAATTACAACTGTAAAAACATATATCCAAAAATTCAAAAATAAAATAGAAAAAAATCACCAAAAACTCACAAAAAAAAATTTAAAAACCTTCTCCAAATCTCAACATTACAAATCACAAATTCTAATACCAAACACAAACATCCCCGAAATAAAAAAGTAGGTATCCCCCCAAAAATGATAATTCTTCCTGTGTAATAATAAAAACCCCATAAAATAATAAAATAAACAACCCGCTTCTACTCTAACAACACAAGTACATAAATTAAAAAAACACAAAACTAAAAAAGTGTTCCACCAAAAAAAAACCCTCCAATTACCCCTAACCAAACTACCAAATATAATAATAAAAAAAGAATAACATGTCCAATCCCCTTAAAAAAATCTCTAAAATATATACCCTCCCAAAAAATATAACCACATCTAAAGGTACCCTACCTCTTATCAAGTAAAAACCAAAAAAAATCATGTTTTTTAAACTGTGTAAATTTGTTAACCTAACACACATTGGATGACAGAACCCTCTACGGTAGGGAGTTAGAAGTAGTTATCTTCAAGGTCTCTTCCAATCCAAACTACTCTATGATTCTGTGATAACTCAGCTATGTAATTAGAGATGGAGCCTAATCACCAAGTAATGCATCTTAAACACTGCAAATCTAAAGTTAAAAAGTTGCTGGATATACAGCCTGCTGAATTTGAAGCTTGATAAAGACCTGCTGAAGTCCAGGTCCCAACTCAAATCTTAGAAGGAAATATTTGAACAACTCACTTAATATTTCTTTTACTCCCTGAAGGTATTGTCCACCATTTGCATATGTACAAAGAGGAAATTTGTTCAGCAAAACAGATAATTTGCTGTGTGGTTTGTGACAAAAATCTATGGACAAACTGCAGATACACAGTTGCAAGCAGGAGGAAATGCAGCCTATGAAATAATGACTGAAATAGCCACTTAATCATCATTGTCATCTGCCCACATGCTGTGCACACAGTGGCAGAAGATAAGAGGTTTAAAGAAACTCTTACAGCAAAAGACTCCAGGAAATTAATCTACTCAGTTTACCAAAAGAAAGGGGAAGCATGTAGTAGGGAACATGGTCAGAGAAGGATCTTCAGTCACACAAGGCTGCTGCAAGAAGCCATCTGTTGCAAGATGTGAAGCCTGAGTGCACACAGAACTAGGAACACCGCATTTATCTTTCCCAGCATGAGGGATTCACCAGTGAGACAAGTGACTCAAGCACCCGGGTGAATCATGGTTGGGTACATTATGAGTGGATATGTTCACAGATGATTCCTAGATCAAGCACCCTGGTATTGAATTTGAAGAGGGAAATGCTTCAGGGAAATCCAAATGCCCGTGTTACGCTGAAATCAGTCTAAGCAATCAAACCCACGTCTTCTGGCCATGAAAACCCATGACTCAGTTAACCTCTAAATGTACCTCCCACATCTGATTGCAAAATATTTATGCCTTTTTATAGTATAAATAAATCAAACTATGCACTTGCGATACTATCTCAGCATGTGCAATTTCTTCCTAGACACCATGTTGCTTTACTGTAGCAGGAAAGGGCAGTCGCTGGTTGAAACTCACTCGTTAGAAACACATCTTTTGGGGTTTATTTTATGTTCTGCTCAACATGCAACAGAGCAAATAAGTCTAAGCAGCCAAGCCTGAACCTGTTGTCTCCTCTCTAGAAGGATAAATTAGCATACCTAAAGTAAACAACTTTTTCACATTCTTTCTATAAAGGAAGCACCTCAAATCAGAGCTGATCTACTGAATTTCATTGCTCTTCTTCCATTTACCCACCTGTAAAATTGGGATTAATGGGAAAAGAAAGGGGTAGCTTTCTTCATACAGGATTACTAAGAAGTATGCGGGCTATTTTTTAAGGGGCAGTGAGAATCATATTATTGCAAGGAATGTTTGGGGGTTGGGAAAGGGACAATCCCAAAAGCAGTTTATAGAGTTAAATTCACCCTGAAAAAAGAGGAAAGCAGGTTCAAATATCCTGGCAGGACTTCCTGAACCAGGGATCTCCTCGTTCAATCTTCCAGCCAGTTGAGAATCACTGCAATTGGAAAAGACAGCAAGGAAACTTGAGTTGAAGAGTCAGGCAACATTCCCCTGGACTGGCCAGCAGGAACAGCCATCCAGCCAAGACGTGAGCTACTGGCTGTCAGACCCTGGTAGAGCTGGGCTGATGCACATCAAGCTCTAACATCTATCACAGGCTGAGTGCACGACACACTTCAGAGAGAGCTGATACTTCCATTGCCACCTAGGAGGGATTCTGCAAGAGAGTACTGTACCTTAGTACCATGATTTAGGAGGCACATCTGTGCAAGTCATGGCTAAAGATGTGGGGAAGGAACCCATGGCCCATGCACAGGAAGATGACTTTCTGATAGATGGAGACAAGCTGAAAAGGGAGCTGAGAGTGGGCAGCAGCATGCACACCCAGGCCCCCTGGAAGAGTAAGAACTTTACTATTGACAAGTATCTGCTTCTTTTCTGGTCCCAGTATTAATTTTAACCTCTTTACCTCCTTCCACAACCTCTCCTGCAGTTGAATCAGATGCTGATACCAGTTTTCAAAGCTGCACATTCAATTCCTCAAACCATCGTCCAAATGCTCCTTGAACTCTGACTGTGCTTGTATCCCAGGTGCACAGGCTACAGCAGAGTGCACAGATGGAAGAGAACATCCACCAGTCGCCTTCCATATTTTGTTTTCTAAACAGATACTTGACTGTGCAATTCATTATCACATGAGCTGAAGCAAGAGGATATTCTCTGTGCATAGTGGAAAGACAAAAGTTAGAGCTGGAATGCTGGGTATATTGCATCAGCTTGTTGCATTTAAGTTACACTTTCCTGTTTTCAAGAGGCTGGACTCACAGGTTGTTGTCACTAGCTCCTTGGTCCTATTCCATGTTTACAATGCTTGACTCTGCCTCTACACTCATCATTTCTCATGGGCTGCAGTAAAAAGATGATGCATAAATCATGAATGTACTACCTCAATAATAGGAAATGATCTTAGCTTTCACATTTTTCTGAAGTCTTTGGTTGGAAGAAAAAAAAACAGGAATCAGTCTGCTGTAAAGGGTGTAAAATCAGTTTTCACACCTGTTTCATATGAAAGGATATATATTTTAGTAGTCGTCTTTTCCAAATCACACATGAACGTAGAAATAACTGTATTTGTCAATGTCATAAGCTTCACTTCTCTGCATAGCACATTGTGTTTTTTCCTACAAGGTTTTTGAGACATACAGCACCAGATGCTGAATTAGGAAATAAAAGCTTGATATTCAGTTTTGTTTTATTAGCACAAGAAACTTCCTTATCTATTGAGAAAACACACTGCATGCTGGCAGATCAAGTATAAGGAACAAATTCTCAGAAAAATAAACTCAAAATCTAATCAGCAAAACCACAACTCTTAAATTTCACAAACCTCAATTTTGCTTTTCTCAGTGACTTTCTCAACTTCTACCAGAGTCCAAGTTTTTGAACTTACGCACCTCTAAACAAAACAGACAAAACTCAGTTGTTTATAATTAAGATGGAATATGAGTTATGCTTAATAGCCAAATCTAAAGATTCCTCTTAGAAGCAGTCAATTAAGCCTTTTCCAAAAATTTTTCCATTATACAAAGTAGCCTCTTAATTCCCCAAAAAACAGAAGAAATTTCCAGAAAACCCAGCAGCCTCAGCAGTGAAACAGAAACTGAGCATAAGCACTGCTAGGTCTGTACTTGTTGCCATTGCTTTAAGTAAAACATTTGTCTCTAAACGTGAATCACATCAAACTCTGCTGGCAGAGGCTAAAACAAACCTTCCTAGTTTTATTCAGAAAACACTAACATTTATGTAGGTACAAAATTTTCATCTCCTATGAGATGTCATTTCACATGAACTTGGTAAGAAAGTGATAGAACCCCATCAGCTATATTAAGAAAATGTCCTGCTTCTACGTTGATCCTGATTAGGATATTCACAATGGTATTGAAAATATTTGACATTAATCAGATTCAAAACAATGCATAACCTTTAAAGATTATATGTTTTTTTATGTCACCAGTGTCACCTATTAAAAACAGGAAAGGTTTTAAAATGTGACTTGCTTATTGCTCATAATACCATTTCCATTGAGTAAGTCAATCTATGGTTACATTGTTTTGACAAGGAGAGGGAAAGATAACAGAAACATGTATATTGATTCTAAGATTAGTTTAAAAATCCCGGAAAAATAAATTTGCTACAAATTTGACCTAGAGGGTTGTCAGTTAGACTTTGTTTGCCAAACTGGTCATAACCAAATTTATTTTGAAAGTTCAAATAGGCTTAAGACAGCTCTGATGGAGAGGGTGGGTTTCTTATCCATTTCTGAAAAGCTAATTGAAGAAGCATATATAACAGAAAAACACCATTAGCTTTACAGGCCTCCAAACTCTCCTGGCTGCGTGCTCAAACAGCAACACTGTTGGGAATGCGATCTGGGGAAAGGTAGTAGTAAGGAAGCTTTTTGTTCTTGTTGCGCTCCGTGATGGTGCTGACAATCTCATCCAAATTCTTGCGGAATTTTGCCATAGCCTCTTTCACTGGCTTCTCCACGAAGTGTTCATCTGGGTACATGCCCAGAAACAGCTAATTGAAAAACACCAAGAAATCATGCTTTAAGAAAGCAAAGGCAAATCTGTTTCAACATTATGCCCTTCAGCAGGACACCAACCAGAGCCTCACCTCACAAAGGTTACTATTAAAATAGTTTTACCGACATGTAATCTAGCCTACACCTTCCCTCTATTGCTGGCTGCTTCTTTCCATCCCTGCATCTTTCTGTGGTTCAGGTGTCTACATGGCACCTTCTTAACCTAAAGAGAGCTCATTCACTGAAAACCAAGAGCTTTTACTCAGGCCAGTGTTCAGTCAGATGAGCTTCCAATGTCACATCTCTGTACAGACACACAATCATGTATGCTGCTAGAGAAAAGGATAGCATGAGAGGGGAATTCACAGCCAGAGATTTAAAAGGAAGATGACTACTTCATTCAGTGACAGTGGAAGATTCTGTTGTCTTAAAACTGTCCTTCAGAGTTCAATACAACAGTTGGCATAGTCAGCAAGGACTCTAAGGGTGCTCGGAAAAGTGCACTGCCAATATGCACACTGGCATTGCTTCGGGAAATTTGGGAACTATTTCCCCATAGTATAAGCATCTCTGCTAGTACTGCTTTCTTCTTATAGAAAAACTGAATTTAAAGTATCCTCTGTCTATCATCGTCTATTTAAGGACATCAAAACACATTCTTCAGACAGAGCCCTTGTATGAAACAGCCAAGTACCTACAACCTCATTTTACATGAGGCAAATGGCTACAGACCATGCCTGCAAAGCCTTCTGTAGGCTTGTTTTGTTTTCACTCCTCGCTCGCCAGGCACAAGCCACAGCTGCAGTGCACATGGCACTCAGAGTAAAACACAACTTCTTGCTCAGAGCTGCTTTGCAGCTGGCAGAACACGGGCAAACCCACAGCACTGACACAGCTCCACAGAAAGCTGAAGATGGCCAAGTCAAGCACAGAGCAGCACTGCAGTCTCGTGAGTCTGTGCAGTCTGGCCATGGCCCTCATGGTCTCACATCTCCAGCACTTAGAGAAGGGAGGTTGACTTACTTCTTTGTCTTGGAATTGGCTCAAGGCCCAGACAGCTCCAAGATGCCAACAAGAACGTCCCCTGTCTGGCAGACTCTCCACAATTTGCTCGATGGTGACTGTCCCCTTTTCTGTTGGAGGAGGGCAGCGCATTGTCGGTGGGGCATTGGGAATCCAGGAACACCAGTCATACTGCACAACAGAGCAAGAGAGCACAGTGAAAACCTACAGCAGCTGGCACTGAGGAACACAGCAAAGAAAATCAGAGTTTGCCAACAGGGAGTTTGCTTCGGTAAAATGAGCCCCTCAGAAAGAGAAGAGACCAAGGACAGGGAAATGCTCTAGAGAAGGACTGGAGGTGACAAGTCCCTACTGTTTTGCTCAGGAACTCACAAGAGAGAGAGATGGGTAATCTAAATGGGAATATTTACTTTGCTAACCACAGGCATGTGCCACACACCCCAAATTCACCAGACTGGCTAAGGCCTTAAATATTTTATTAAACAGAAATCTCTTCTGATAATCTGAGGCAATCCCCATTATTCCAGCTTCTCTTTTCTGCAAAATTTCCTCCATGAATATGCCCACAGAGCATGTCCATGTGGTAAAATATTAAGAGAGATAAAGCATGCTGGTTTATTGAGAAATATGGAATACAGCAGGCAGATATGGCCATGGTAGACTGGGAACTCGTAGTGACTTGTGGTATGTTCCAGTGCTGTGAGATGCTGATGTCTCATTTGCCTCAGATATGACCCCAAGTTTTGCCACCATCTGTGATGCTGCACTTACCAGAACTCTTTTTTCCCCAAGCGCTTTTTCATTACCTTCATACCCCTGCCCTGCCTGAGGGGAAGTGTCATGCTCACACTCCACTCAGTGTGTTCTCTCTGGCGTACAGCCACCTCCTCTTCCTCCCCTCAGCTCTCCCTGCCTTTTTGTCCCATGGCTGAAGCCCACAATGGGCTTCATGTCCTCTGTATATCAGATTAAGAGATGGTTTCTCGGTGTTACTTGAACCGACAGGATTTTCTGAGGGGGGCACTGGGAGCTATCTCAACCAGCTGTAAGGACAAGTTAGATGGGAATAGTTGCAGAGGTCCCTGGTCAAGGACATGTCACAGTATAGTGTGGGTTCACTAGACACCAGGATCCAGACCTTCTCCAGGGCTCCTGAGCTGCAGGGGTGGACAGAAGGGTCAGCATGGAAAGTGATGTAGGGTACTTGGGAATAACCACCATAAATAAGATGGTCTCTCTGCCTATCTCTGAGATCTTATCTCAGAGATCACCTATGCCTGAAGTGAGAACATGAAAAAAAAAAAAGCTTATAAAATCATAGACTATCTCAAGTTGAAAGGGACCTATTAGGATCAACTAGTCCCGCTCCCTGCTTCTTGCAGAGCTACCTAAAACTAAACCATCAGACTAAGAGCATCGTCCAAATGCTCCTTGAACTCTGACAGGCTTGGAACAGTGACCACTTCCCTGGGGAGACTGCTCCAGTGAGTGACCACCCACTCAGTGAAAAAGCTCTGAGAGTGACAAAGTGATTTGCTTCTGACTGTTAAATCTGCTTTCCAAAATGCCTTGATGTTGAATGAAACAGCATTTGAAAGGCAGTTTGTTACTATAGTTTCAGGGCAGATATGTATCAGTCAAGGCAGGCAGGGATAACACAGGTAATCAGTATCTGACACATCAAACATCGCAGAGGAAGCCCATAGTTGACAATTGGCTTTTAAACTCAAGAAATGAGCAGCAATGCCATTTAAATGCTTAAAGAAATTATTCTCACAATAAAACCAGCAAAACTAAAATATACAAGTTAGAACCCCATATATGATCTTTGGTACATATGTAGGACTTGAAATGCCTTTCTCAGCTTCCAAATGACTTCAGTTTCCACAGACTTCATAGGGATTTGTAGATGGCTCTGCAGTTATTTTGATCAGAAACAGTAATGTAATTCTGTACATCTACTAAAAAATGCTTGTCGGACCCTGCCCTCGTAGATGTACCTCCCAGCCCAGAAAGAACAGTTTTCTCACAAACTCCTACCTGACCAAAATTCACAGCTGCATGTTGAGCTGACGTGGTGAATATTATCACTGTGAGATATTCTGCTAGTGTTTCTCGCGTCCTGATCGTCTTAGGGAAGCCTAAATGAGGGAGAAGATAAGCTTAACCCAGCAATGAAGTAACCCTGCTATCCAGCAGTAATCAAAAGACATAGGTTAGAGGCCTGTGCAGCAGTCACTGAAGAGCAGGACATTCCATCAATCTTGATGTCTGGTCTAACAGGAGCTCCTCAGCCTCTCTGTGCCTTGGCTGTGCTGCTGTAAAAACACCCTTACTTCATACAAGCTTGTAAGGCATCGCCACTATTTGCCAAGTATGTGGTGCTCCATGAGGGAAAGACAAAGCATAATTACACCTTTAAAAAACAGTGTCCCTGACCTACCTACCCTGAAGCAACGAACTCCCACAGTCCCCAGGGCAGGGACCTCAGATGCTCCATTCTTCTTCAGTCTGCAATGCAAGCAGGGAAGGTTCATGCCAAGGAGGAAGCGACCATGTGCTTGTATTTATAAAGGTTTGAGGTTCAGCAATCAAGTGTATTACAAGAAGGAGTGCAGGGAGAGCTTATTTGCTGAAACGGGAAGTGAGGAAATGAGAACTTCTGAAAGACAAACAACAGAATGAGGAACAGAAATAGTTGCATTAAGCTGTCTTTGAAGGAGAATAATCAAATGGAGTTATATAAAGAAAAAACTGAATAGTCAGGGACTAGGGAAATATTTTGCAATCGAAGCAACCCCAGGCCTGTATCTCTCTTCACTCACTAAATCACAGTCCTGTGCTGTACTCCCTGTTCCAGCCCAATGTGACCCCAGGTCCCAGTATACCTACAGACCTGATAGCACCCCAGAGCAAGCTGCCCCTGCTCAGGCTGCCTGTCCCAGCTGCTTTCTATCTCCACCACCAACCTGATGCAGATGTGAACTCAGCCTGAGAGAGGGAAGAGGTACTCTGACCAGCCACCAAGCACAAAGAGGAGAGGATGCACCATCCCTTCCTGTGTCCTGCTATTCCAAGCACACTGTGCTCATCTTTAAAGGAGTTTGGCATTCTCCCAATCACTGCAGCCTTCCCAAAGAAGAAACAGGTGCCATAGCCTCTCTCATTTACCCTCCTCCCATTCTTTACAGACCCCGCCAAGTCTCCCTGCTCTATGAAACAACCCTTGGAGCAGCAGCAGTGCAGAGAGAGATGCTGCAAGCCTGGTAGGTTTCCCCTCTGTAGTGGCAGTCCTCCACCAGTGGTGCTTGTAGCATCTCACCCCAGCTGGAGCCCTGGAAAGGCTCAGTACTTGTCCCATATTAAGATGCTTAGGTCAAGCATGGAGTTCCCACCAGGAGGAACATTTCTAAGCTTTTGCTAAGCGACAGCTAGACAAACAAAAATGAACCTTTGCTTATCCAGGCAGATAAAGCACAGAAGCCTTTTATCCACCACAACATGCCAGTAATGATTGGAAACATCACCGTTTTGCCTGGACATCTGGCACTCAAATGTGTGCATGAAACACCAGAGCCATCTGCCCTAAGTCACTGGCCAAGAGGTGTTGCCAGATGTAAATCAACCAGGACAGTAGGAAGAATCCTCATCCACCTCTATAAATTCCTGAAAATCTGCTTGAAAAAAATGTGAGTGGAAGAGAAAAGCAACGTGTTTACAGAAAGAGAGGGGAGCACTAACTCAGGTGGGCAAATTGAGCCTTCTTATGGATGAGAGCTCCCATGGCCAAGTAATGGTTTGCAAGAAAAGCAGTGAGAAGAGATGGAGCAAAGGAAAATATTTCTTGGAGATAATTATGAGGATCTTTTTTTGAAGGGAGTAGAACAGTTCAGTGATGACACAAATGATGAACAAATGTGAAATGCAGCAATATACTCCTGGGGAGGTTCTTACATATTCTTATTTGGACCGAGGTTTGGAGGAGAGGATTCCAGGGGTCTCCTGCTCCTTGGTTTCTGTCAGTCTGCCTGGTGGTTCCAACACACAGAGACACCCTCCCAACACTTAAAACTTCAGCAGATAAAATCAAAGGACCTATCCCCGGTGTAGAGAGATTACACAAGTTGCCCAAGAGGATTATGAGACTCTGTGTCAAAGGAAGGAGCTGTCTCCTGAGAGGTGGCCTGATCCAGGGTCTCACACATAAAACTGAGCATCTTTGGGCCAAGAAGAGAGAGGGTCTCTTAACTTGTGGTGTGCACTCAGCACTGCTGTCAGCAGGGACTGGACAAGCTGCAGACCTGGCTGGGCCATCATACCTTACCTGAGGCTTTCACACCCCTCATCCCATAGACGTAAATGTCCTTGACAAAGGCCTGGAGCTCCACATCCTCACACACCACCTCGTCGCTCTCATAGTAGATGTCAATCACATCCTCCGCAAAACTGCAGACAGGAATGAATGAACAAAACAAAATGAAAAGGAGAAGGAAGTCTTGCCATTCCAGAACACGATCTTCTAACCTTGCAGATGTTACATGGGCAAAGAGAGAAGGGCAAGAGTAGGTCTCAAAACCTTCCTATCTCCTTCCTACAAGCAGTGGGCATGAACAGAGGCAACTTTGATTAATTTGGGACTACAGCATCACTTCTTCCCCCAACAGAAAGATGCTGGACCACACTGCAACCCCTGAAAAATCCTGCCTGGCTAGCTCAGTTGGTAGAGCATGAGACTCTTAATCTCAGGGTCATGGGTTTGAGCCCCATGTTGGATGCCACTTTGCCAAGGGGGGTTCCGCTTCTGGCCTGGCTGTGTTCCTTATTTCAGTGTCCCATGTCCTGAAAAGATGAAATCAGGCTTCCTTCTGCTGTTTCAAAGCTTGTTTATTTTTCATTCTTATCAAAGTTTCGGAGGCACAGACTGTGCTGTGACCCCCAGGAACACAAGGGCAGAATGGCAATGGCTACCCGAAGCAGGTAGCTTTTATATCTATTATCAACCAGTTAGAAAACTTTACGTATCTTATTTTGTTCCCAAAACCAGTGAATATCAACCTTATTGATATGTCTCTTCTACATGAATTCTATCTCCCAATTAACAAACCACAGGAACTTATGTCAGAGAAATAGGGAAAAGAAGGAGAAGAAAGAAGAAGATGAAGAAGAAGGAGCCGACACCCTAGAATATCCATGTTGGCTCTATATAATATATATAGCAAAACCTAGAAACTAGAACTACACATTCTGTGGTGCACTAAACAACCATCTCCTCATTTCTTTGGTGTTCTCAGCTCACCCAGAATTGGGGGCAAATGCTCCCGTGAGCTTGGTTCGCAGGCCAAGCCTTTTTTGAGGAGCTCTGAGGTAAAACAAACACCCAGAGGAGCAGGAAAAGTTCCCAGGCTTTCCCTAGACTCCAACACTTTATTTTCTTATTGGAGGCTTTGCTTCTGCACAGACCTCTGTCATCACACCTACATCCTTTCCTCACTCCATACAGACTCTTCTGGCATATCCATGTGACTCCCACAGCAGGCAGAGGGGTTCCCAAACTGTGATACCAGTACCATTCCCTGCATGTGGGACACTCCAACACTGCTCCCGAATGCCAATAGCTGACCCCTCCCACTGGGCATCCTTTTTGTGAAATACTAAAGTGGTCCAGGAAACTTCTCCTGGGAAACAGAGGGTCTAGAGCTATTTCCTATGCTATTTCCTCTTCTCAAGATCCCTCTTCCTATAAAAGCTTCCCAGGCTAGCTCACCACTGAAAAAAAGGCTCTTAAAACACTAAGATAACCAAAGTAGTTTTGAAAGCAGTGAAAATAGGCAATCCTGATTTCCTGGAGATTTGCAGTTTGTGACTGAAGGACTGTTTAATGGAGCTGTGCTAAGATATTCTGTTAGCTCTGCAGGTACCTATAATCTCTTGCTAAACATTTTGACAACAACCCATACTGTGAAACACTTGACTGCAGAAGCCGACTGATGGCATTAAAAATTGTTATCCAGTATCCCTCAATAAACTATAAATTTATAAATTTTATCAATTTATTGCAATTTGGAGGCTTTTACAAATCTATACATTTGGTTCCTACTAGCGAATCAACAGTTGTCATTGAGGCAGACAAACAACTGCATGAACAGCAAAAGTTTAAGTAATTTTAGCTTCCAGAGGAAGTTAAATGAAAATAAAAATTTTGCAACATGCAGAGAGAAAGCTGCTCTGCATGAGCTCTGTCTCCATGCATTTGGCACAGGTGATACAGGAAGGGGATCCTCCTCTTACAAAATGGCAGTATTTTAGATGCCCTTCCAAATAGAAATGAGTACATGAAGCGTGGGTGAGACCTTTTGGGCTGAAGTATCTTTGGGTTGGTGTATTTATCAGCAGTTAGATCAGAAACAGGAAGCTGTGTACTAGAGCAGTTTACAAATTTGCCATGGGAGACTCATTGTTTCTATAGGAACAACCTTATCAGCTTCCTCAGGTCTAGGCCATCCACTCCATGTGAAGTTATGCTGGGGATAGAAATTATTCCATCAGTAGAGTGAAGACTGATACCCCTGCAGAGTGTAGGAGTTTCCTGGTGAGCAGACACATGGATGACCATGGGTTCATTGGTCAGGATCTCACACACTCAAAAGGGTACTGCCCACACTGTTTATAAACCAAATGATACACAACTCTCAGGCAAGTTTGAGGCAGTGTAACGTCATCCTCCAGCAAGTTTAACACGCACAAACAGTCAAACTGAATTGAGTTGACTAAGTACTACCTGGTATTCAAAAGGCATATATCAATCCACAAAGAAAACAGGAAAGAAAAGGAGGACAAAAATAAATGGACTACATGAAGAAAACCACCACAGCAAAGTTACAACTTCCTTTTCTCTCAAATGGGCACTAACAATTGCAGGAAATATTGCAAGATAAGAGCTTGTCAAAACACAGAGAAAACACAGGAGACAAAGATGTCCCCAAAACTTTCAACATTATGTTTGCATCATACAACTCTTACTTCATGTACACAAAAGATCTGATTTTTAATGAACATGCTTTTCAAAAGTCATGTGATCAGAAACAGCTGCATATTTGGTAAGCAACTTATGCCATGCAAAAATACGTTGTTTGTTAAATTAAATGCCACTGCAGAATAAAAATCACATAAATCATCCAAGGCAGTGTTTCAGATCTGAAAAAGAGCCACATTTGTGTGGTCGAGCAGCCTTGCAGTACTTCTCCTTACTCAGAACTACTGCCCTTCCTGATTAAACTCAGACTTTGCAATTTTAAGGCACTCGAAGAAAGGTTTTGTTCAAATCAGTTTAAACCTAATTTATTGAGTTTCAAAAGAGAACTGTCACGGAAGCCAAGCTTACATTTTCACTCCACAAGAACCTTGATGAGCTCACGTAGCTGGCTCAGAGAACTGAGTCCTCTCTTGGCTTGTGCATAGCAAAAAAAATAATAACTAAATTCCTTTTGCTGGCTAAAATCCGACTCACTAAATTTCTGTGAAATCCTATAGAAGAGTACATACTTGTAATGGGTCTTCTGAAACACGGAACGCAAGAAAACAGCACTGAAAAAAGCAGGAATTAATAGTCCTTCAGAGTGTGTGCTTCACTAAATATTTTTCCTCAGATGAGATACACTGGATGGAAAAGGCACTATGTGACTAAACAGTCCAGATATTGTTTGCAAGATGTGATGAAGAGCAAAGTGAGCAGGAAAAAAATGAAGTCTGTGTCTCTGTGACTTTATTAGCCAATATCTAGAACTAAGGTCTTTTACCTCTTTATAGCCTCCCAGACCTTAATGCCATCATCCCGGTAATAGTAGTAGGGGATATCCTCTTTGCTGTCCATGCCTTTAGCTTTCATGTCCTCAGGGAAGCAGAGGGAACTGTAAGTCAGATCCTTCATTGCTTTCTGCACCATTTGTACGTGTCCTCCTCCACCTGTAGCATTTGCCTGCAGGAAGAACAACAAGATGGGAACAGTAGGAGATTTTGTTCCCTTTGTGCCAAGATTGGCTTTACAAATTTGCAGGAGATGGGATACAGAATGCTGGTGAACTTGTTTTTGAAGGAGAAAACCACATCTCCACACAAAGCACCAAACTGAAGAGGTCTACTGGAACTGTGCATTTTGACTTCAGGGATTTCACACCTCTCCCATGAGTAACTGTTAATATCCACATTTACACCATAGGTACTGTTTATACTGGAATACACTAATAAAATACAGCAACATCAAAGCATGGCACTTCTTGCCATCCTGTGCTCCAGAACCAGTGCACGTGTGAAGGAAGGCAGCTCTGAGTGTGTTAGAAGAGGGCTTAAGTTAAACTGCCAGTGCTGTTACAGAGTAGTTTAGGATAAAGGTTTTAGGGATGCAGGATAACCTTAGTCACCCTGGAAATTATGCCAGTAGATGAATCCTGCTGGGTGGCCACTGATGAGGACTGGGTTTATGTGTATGTTACATTTGAAAAGCACAGCATGTCCACAACAGACAGCACTGCAAAACCCTTTAGATAATCACCGTGCAAAAGTTCCCAAAAGTTGCTTTTCTAGCATATGATATAGCATTGTATATGACCTTACAGTTACTGTCCTCTGGCTGGTTGTTCATTTACATTGGAACCAATAAATTCTGGAACTCCAGGATCCTTGCTGGCAGGTCTTACCCACACACTCTACATGGGGTAGGGACATGATGCTTCTGGTTAAAGGGATGGGAAGTCTCCACAGTCAGCAGTGGAGTACAGACAACAAGGGAAGGAGTCTGGATTTAACCTCTCTATTCTGCTTGGGTGAAAAACTCTGAAGCAAGGAAGCTCTTTTTGACCTGGTGCCAGTGGTGTAATGAGGACAGAGGTGTCCTGAAACACCTCTTTGAAAGGACTTCTGAAGGCTCCCCAAAGAGAGCTCCTAGCATGTTGTTGCAGAAACTGCCGTGTGCCAAGCTGTTGCAGGTCCTAGATGCAGCATTCCACTTCTCCCACCCAGCTTGGTGCCATCTGTGAACTTACTGAGGCTGCACTCCAGCCCTCACCCAAATCATCGATATAGGTATGACATACAGCTGTGTTTCACTGACTCAGATGAAGCTGAGATTTAATCCTAGCAGGTCTGCTGCTCATGGCAAATCAAGAAGACAGGCTGGAATCCAAACACACTTTGTGATCCTAGAAATCTGTCTTACCTACATGTCTTTCTGTGATGAAAACTTCCATTTGCAATCACAAATCCTTTTGTTCACAGGTGAAAAACTGAGTACTTAAAAGAAATTGGGGACTTAACCATGTGAAAACATATGCAGGAATTTATGTGCTCTCCTATATTATAACTCAAAGGCACATCAGCAATAAGCGAGATACTGACTGACTTGGCCAGTTCTGATTTGGCTACTTAAAGGCAGAAGAGAACATCTTTAGGTCAACAGGGCATCAGTTCTGTGTGCCAGCTTCTCAGGTGGTATTACTTATGTCTGCCCTTTAATAGAAAGGTCAGGGAACAAGGTGGTATGTGAGTAAAGGATAGGTACATACGGAACCATGAAGAACAACAAAGAACCAGGAATAACCATGAACTGACATGAACAATGAAGATTCACAGAGAGGATTACCTACCTTGTCAAAAAGGCCACATTCACAGATAAGCTGCTCTCGGGCTTTGGTATTGATGGCTATTGTGAACCGCATATGTGGCACCAAGAGCTGTGACATGAAACAAACAGTGAAAGAAGGAAAATTCTGATTGAATTCAACAGCAGCCAGATGTAAAGTTTGAAGTCCTGGTGGCTTAGCTGTATCTTATCTTGAAGGGCAGCCAGTTAAACTATGTCAGCTGAACGATCACCAGAACTTCCTTTTGGTTTGTCCAACCGATGTGATAACCACCTTGGCCCACAGACATCCTCCATTCATGCAAGAACTAACCTTGAAGAGGGGATGTACAGCAGGCAGCTGCCGGAACATAGCTATGCTGAACACCTCTGAGACTAAGTGTGTCCGTAAGAGGTGGGTCACTGTCTGGTGCACGTGGAAATCAGAGGAGCGGACCCAAATTTTAGCTAGCAGCCAGTCATATGTGGCATCTGAAGGAAGGAAGATAGGATTGTCTGGTCCAGGCTTTTGGCCAAGCTGAAAGATAAAAATAAAAAGAAACTCTGAGTCCTTCATGTTTAAAATAAGACAACAGACAATGTGACCCTCCAAAGACCCTGACAGCAAGCCCACCTGAATTGCAATGGGTACAATTTTTTTCTCCAGATTCTTATACAGCAGACAGATGGGTGCAGCCAAGTACTGTATTGTGCATGGGTCTGTTTTATTGGCATCCACACCATCAAGCAGCTCATAGTCCACAATGAAAATGTTTCCTTGCTNAAAAAGAGAAGCATGATGTGTTTTAATGACGTGCAAGCAGCTCGGAACACAGGAATTGGAAGTCTTAGGCAGAGACTGACTTGAGCCTGGTGGTTACAAATGACCCCTGGCCCACCCTTGCTCATGGTGACTCAGGAATGATGCCACTGAGACGACAAGTACCATTGCACGAACTACCTGACTGGTGTCTGCAGAGTCTGGCAGTGAGCTTTTCAGCAAAGAGCATTTTTGTATTTAGTACTCATCCCGTGACACTCAGATGCAAGCAAGTTTCGCACTGCCAGATGAAGAGAACCCTGTGTTAACTGTACAAACCAAAGCAAGGCACCACCCTTGTTAACCCTTCTTCAGCATGTTTGTGGGTAAGACCCTGCCAGGAAAGGAAGAGGCACCTTTCCCCTCTGAGGCATTCAGTCAATCCCTAACCTTTCAGAGAACAACAGTGAAAAGGGACTGTTCACTTCCTGATTACAGCTCTTCCACTGGACCTGGAGACAGGCATGGCCTGCAGCTCCAGGACAGCAGGAGAAAAGCCAACAGAAGCACTGCCAGTCTGCAGAGACAAACAGCTTTGCCATGACCTATCACACATCCTGAAGAAAGGAGATGTGGCTGAAGGCACTTAGAAAGACTTTGGAGATTAGAGGATGTGAGAAGGAACAGGTGGAGCCCAGCCTGACCCAGAGCTGTACCTTCACTTCCTCCTCCAGCGTCATGTTCCTCTCCAGACTGCATTCTACCATATCCATGGTCACAGGCAGCTTCTTGGGGATCTCTGTGCATCTCCGGATCAGCACTGGATTGCATCCATTCAGGAACTGGTAGCCAAACATAAAATCTTCCTTCCAGTGTTGCATTACATATTCTAAAGGAAAAACAAGCCTGAAGCATCAATATCTGCACAGCATCAATACCCCACTGCATTGTAGCATTCCTCCTTTCCCCCTCACCTTTTTGTTATACTGCACTGCAACTTTGAATACAGAAAGCAGCAAGAAAAGGATTCAAAAGGTGACAGAATTTTAAGAAACATCACTGAAGTTAAATGGAAAATTTAATCTTTGCTTCTCACATTGAGAAGAGTTAAATTGATGACAATTTTTTTCTCCATGTACAGAAGCAATGAGGAATAAAATATTCCACTTCTATGAAGAATACTCTCTTTATCTGTAAACCACCTTCTCAGGTCTTCCATGATATTTTTAAATCCCGCTCTTCAACTTCACAGGGTATGCAGTACTGAGGGATAAATTCAAAAACACATGGCAGAAGCAAGAGAAAGGAAATACATAGTAATGTGTGGAGGGAAAGAACAGCAGTGGCTGGAGCAATTATTTTAGTTAGAGCTGGGTGAGGGACATTTGGGGAAGGGTTTGGACTTTGACTCAATAAAACTTCTCATTCCTTGTTTTCCTTGACTTTTTTTCTCTCTATTTATATTTCAGTTGCTAATATCAACCCAGATTAACATCTCAATAAAGTTCTAGTTCTGGATACTCCATCTCTTTACTATGACATATGTGGTGCTACTGGATATTTCCCATAGTTGCAGTGTTCTGATTTGTAACGTCATGTTGTCACTTCAGTTAATGTGAAAAATGCAATTGGTGTCTTCAGGGGAAAAATGAAGGTAGTGAAGTTTTCTACTACTGTCTAGTTTTAAACAAGGCAGGACTTTTTCTGAAAGCAATTAAGTTTTCTAAAAAGGGTAAAAGGATTAAAAATATAGGCCCCAAAGGAATGCAGTGATAATTAAAATAAGGTCTCGAAACCGAAAATGCTTTCTCAAAAAGCAGAAAAAAGTTAAGTTTTTATAAAATGGCATTTACATTATCTCTGTCAACTGCATAATGAGTCTGGAGCTGTATTTGAAGTCTGCATCAAGAAAAAAATGACTCAGCACCTTGGACAGAAACTGCATGACTGAAAAATGCCTTGTACCACCTTCTCCATTATTCCTGTTTCTGCCACAGCTTGCAAAAAACCAAACTGAGATTTGCATTAACATAACTGAGACCAAAGCTTAATGTTTAAATGTCACAGAATTAGAGCTTTCCTCGTGAGTATGGAAATCTTATCAATGAAATTAATTGTAGATCATATCTAATTCTCATGTTTAAAGTACTTTAGAAACAATTTTATTAAATGTAACAAATTGCTGTAATTTGTTTTTAATACTTCTGCCACCTTGTGTGCTTGGGTTTATACCCAAGAAATGCATAATTGCTCTTATTTCTGTGAACTGATCCCTAGGCAGCCTGAAGAAGAGTAAAACTTCAGAGAAGGGGGAAAAACCATTTTTCCTTTGCAGAGTCAAAAAAGCCTATTCACGCACATTTGAGCAGTCACACACTAACCACCTTAAAGTAGGCTGTGCATCCATTATTTCCAATAAGACACTAAGATAAAGTAACCAAGGGTGATAGCAGATGACTGGGCCTGGCTCATAAATCAAAACTCCCCAGCCCAGCTCTACAGAAATGGCTCCATGAACTTCAAAACCCCGACTGTCTGCAATTCTTTTTACTGGGTTTTTAAGTAACTTCTAAGATTTTTGTATTAAAAAGGGTTAAAGAAAAGCAGAATTTTGTCTTTTATATATCGATACTAGATGAATGGGTTTTTTAACAGAATGTCCCTGAAAACAAAACTGAAATTCACACTCTTAGATGGGGATTTTGTCTTCTAGTAAGAAGATGCGAATATGAAATGGCAAGCACAGGAGGATATTTAATTCAACATGCATAAATAATGCTGGTACATTTTGGGTACGTGACATTTTGTACAAATGCCACAAGCTTTTTCAAGTCTAACTCACACTAATCTCCAGTAAGAAGCACGGTTCCTCAGATTATGGTCTGAGGTGAAGAAGTTACAGTTTCCAGGTCATTCCCAGCTCTTTGTAACCCATCCCCAGATCTGTTGGCCCATCAGCATAGGCTTTCATATCTGAAATGAGTACTATCAAAATAACTCCTGTGAGGAAAATTTACCCCCGAAAAACATTTGAGCTGCCCCATGTAACTGATACAAATGGCCCAAGAAAACCACCTGAGAGGAGCTACAGGTCTGTGACAGACACAGGTCTTAGGAGAGCAGAACCAAGGCACTGGTACCCTCCCCATGTTGCAACAGGGTTGAGAAGCCAGGACTTTTAGCAGCAATGCAACTGAGCACATGGCTGGGCTATCAGGCAACAGCCTTTGATCTCGTCTGTATCAGAGGCAAGAGGGGTCACCCTCACACCTGCCCTTGACAGAGAAGATTACCAGACCTTTCCTTCTGGAGATTTTCTGTGTATTTGGATGGCTGAGGTGAGACATGGACAATCAAAATTTCAAAAACACCTCAACAACTAGTATGGTCTGGAAAGCACTCCCATGAAGTTATCTCTAGGTTTAGATACAAAACGCTCATGAAAACCTGTCCTGTGAGACTTGAACATACTTGAAAACACATTTCTGAAAGCTAAAAGAGACCATGATGCCCAGCTGCCCAGACCTCCAGCACAGCTCAGGACAGAGAAGGTCACCAAGCAATTACCACTAATTTTAGCTCCTTGGGAGATCATATCTTTGTTTTCCAGTCTTGAGGATTGATGGTGTGATCAGTAGTCTGAGATTACACTTTATTTACTGGAGAGCAGAAGAGCAGGTCAGCCACCTCTGTCCTAATCAAATACTTACAAGACAACTGATTAGTCACTCTATGATGCAAACATGAGGAAATGCTGATAAAACTCACCAGAGATTGTGTTGGTGATTCTGACAAAGATCCTCTCAAAATCTGCAAAATCACTCCAGGAGGACTGGAACATGTGCATGAAACGGTTGACATAAAGGTTCTCCATCCTAAAAATAAAACAAAACAAAACATATCTGAAAAAAATCATCTCCAGCTTTCTCAGTACCTGTTCCTATTATTTTCCACACTTTCATTTATCTAAACACAATAAACTTGGGAGTGATGGAATGTGGGATTAGTCCCTACAGAATTAATTTGCAGGCTGTACCTTCACACACAAGGCTGAAAGGCACATCAATGGCTCAGCTCCTGCTACTGCATTTACAGAACTCCATCCCAGAGCTGTTCTTGACAGCCTGCAATGGCAGTGCCTTTGGACCTATAAAAACTGTAGTCAGAAAAACTAGTGCCTCACACATTGTCAGTGGTTAGCATCAGCTGGGAGTGCTGAGAGCACTATTAACACCAGTTCAGAAAGTGGTATGGTGACACAAAGAGACTGAGAGAGGTGCACAAAGTCAGAATATAAACCACCAAGGATCAGTCAGCCACTCTTCCTAAAAAACAATAACAGGTACCGCAAGTCTACGTGACCAAGGCCAGACTGGATCCCCAAAGTGTGAGGCCTGAGTTTCTGAGGGCTTTCTATTTACTTGAGCTGCTGGATAAACTTGACACTCACATCCAACCTCAGAAACCAAGTCTCTTGGTGGCAGACATCACATGAACACAGCAGGCTGGGAGCCAGAAATGTCTGACTTCATCTGCTAATTCAGCAAATACAGCACAGCCAAGAAAGTTCCTGTCATATGAGATGATCCTGAATTAATACATAAAAGCTAAACTGCTGTTATTAGATAGACATCATTTACTTTGACTAGAAAGCAAACAGTGAATCAGGAAAAGAAAGCTGGCTTCCCACTAACACTTCAAATGCACAAATAAAAGCGCACACAGCTCACAAAGATAGGCAAGGCAGGTAACAAAGTAAAGAAAAGTCCCAGTGTTTCAGAAAATCCTCCCAAACAGAATTTGAGGAGAATCTCAGGAGGCTGGATTTATAATCAGCAAATGTATAGAAAAGACTGTATCAGAACTGGCTGGAGAGGACCAAAAGCCTGGAGAAACAGCCAGGGGTAATCTGGAAGGAGTGCTCTAGACCAACACAACCATAACACAGACAAAGGAGCTGCTTCTGCACTAAGCCCAGATGGGGTGCATGTAGAATGGGCTGCTTCTGCTGCTGCAGATGGCAGTCAAGGGTAAGAGGTGCCTGGAGTCATACTAGGAAGTAAAACTCACGCAACTGTCTAGGCTAGAACAGGAGACACCTGACAGGGACACAGAATCATTGTACAAGGACCAAAGCAAGGGTAACTGCTGGGCAGGATTTTCTGGATAGGGACCAGGTATCTGAATCACAGATGAACTTCAAGAGGCAGCATAACCATCACCAGAATGTTAAATTGTTTTAAAAAACATAACTTGATAGCTTGAGAAGAGTTACTTAAGAGTGACTTATTTGAGAGGTTCCACTAAAGGTCCTGCAGAGCCTCTGCCCTCCTTCAGAAATGCTCTAAGATTAGAAAACATTTGACATATAAGCTGATACTTACTGCTCCTCCCCTGCCCAAGATACTCTTCCTACCTGGGGCTACTGATCAAACCAAGCAGTAGGCACAGCACCTGGGATCCAGTCACAAACCTGCTGTGGTTTGACCTGCTGAATGCCAGGCACACATCCATTCCCAGATGTTTTGAAGATTACATCCAAAAGGAGGAAATTCTTCACATTTCCTATCTTGGAAAAAACTTCCACAGGACTTAGGAAATAAAAATCTGTTTTCCCCAAGAAATCAGGTATTTCTTGGAAGTCTCTGGCACACACCAGAAACCAGAGCAACGAAAAAAGGGATGGCTTGTAGAACTTAATCTGCCCAAATGCAATGCTGGTCCAAAATAGCTACACAAGCCCGCATTTCTGGCACAGATTCCAGTCTGAGAGTTTCCATTTGCTAGATAGTGTAGGTCATGTCAGCACCAGACACCTTCAGGATTATCTCCACCTACACACAATTAATCCTTTAAACTTATAGAGTTATCCACTGTCAACAGCATCTAAAGATCCAACCTTGCAACCGCATAAAGAATATCCAAGACTTATCTCCCTCTAAGTTAATTTTTGCATGCTCCAAGAAAAAGGGCTTTCCCCTCCTCTCTTCCACTACTTCCTACGTCTGACAGAACACTCCCAGCTCTCACATATTCCCTTAAAAGTGCTCCTTGCCCACTGCTACACTTTGCAGCTCCACACCTGCCTTTGGATTTCCAGACATACCTCCCTGACTTCCTTCCTACTGCACTCAAACCAAAGGCAGATCCCATGCCTTCGCCCATGTTTCTCCACTCCATTCCTGCAAACAGATGTCCCAAGCTCCCAAAGCACATCAGGGTAGCTACATAAGGACTTTCAAACTCTTCTCCAAAGACTTTCATAATTCACTCGACCTAAAACATAGGT
Organism: Vireo altiloquus; assembly: GCA_013396875.1. NCBI lineage: Eukaryota > Metazoa > Chordata > Aves > Passeriformes > Vireonidae > Vireo > Vireo altiloquus. The sequence goes on along the minus strand of VZRF01005416.1, from coordinate 903,713 downwards.
CTAGATTTTTCAGCCACATGTGCCAGACAAGAAGCATTGCTATTGCTTGGAAAAATATCTTTTGCGTCACACCAGTTATCCAGAATGTCTGGCTATCTGCAATACAGTTTCAGGTTCCCATTTCATGGGGAGGGCCCCTTACAGCCAGTGACAAAGACAGATGTCCCTGCGCTCTGTTGAATGGCTTCCAAGTTTCACTCGGCAGTGACTCAGGACCTCTGACAACATGCCACAGCCTGGCAGGATGGGATTGCTGGAAGGGAGATTGCTTCTGCCTCCTAATGGCAAACCTCTCATCTCTGGCATTCAGATGCTGTTGCCCCTGCATCACTCAGATCTTCTATATCAGCTGGGAAACAGATGTTTTGCACTGGCTAACACCATGCTGATTTGACTCTGTGCTGGTAGTGGAATTCAGCTGCATAAATGAATAAATTAAAAAAATACCCAGAATGCTCTGACATGTAATGACCAGTCTTGTCTCACGTCAGACTATTCCAGCACCGGATAGTATGGTGGAATATCTGAGACAGTGTGATATGACCTGGGCATTTGAGACAGCACAGAAGGAGACTTACATGTCAGAGAGGTCCCATCTACCTCGCTGACCCTGTAGTATTGCAGAGCCCTGCAGGATTGATTATTCAGGCTCATCCATTGGCCATTCATTGTTTTCCTCAATGACATGACATGTGCAAGTGGGTGAGCAGTGACTTGGCTGCCCCAAGCAGATTACACTCAGGTGTGGATAACTGATGAGGTGCTTGGAACAGACTTTCTCCAGCAGGATGTCAAGGGTGCATTGATAACCATCTTCTTTGTGTATGCCACCAGAAGGTTTAATTATCACCAACAGTCAGAGGAGAAAAGTATCTCCAGGAGGAAATGCTGAGAACTGAGTCAAAAGCTCAAGGTCTCAGGTGCCTGGAATCCTTCTGCAGATGCTTTTCAGCAGTGTCTCCTCCATATGCCTACAGCCAAAACCATGGCTAACAAGAATGTAGAGGCTCAGTCAGTTCACAGTGTGAATAGCTTAAATATTGATAACTATAAAATAAAGTAACAAATCCATTAAATTCCTCCTTTCCTACTTTGATTGGCTGCTGATCCAGCACTTGGAGAAAATAACTCACTTTTGAGATTCAATGAAATCTAAAAGGTGATCAGATCCTTACCCTGCCCCAAAAGAGATTCTGCAAAACTCCTGAAGGTCCACAAACACTTACGCTTTCGTGTAGTTCAGAATGAAGTCAATGCCCTTCTCATTGTCAAACTGGATGTCACGAGGCAGTTCACTGTGAGAATGGGCATCAATGCTCAGGGGAAAGCCCGGATGCCACTCCTTCCAGCTGAGAAAATAACAGAGATTTGATTACATAACGTTATCAACATGGGAGCTGTGTCTTTCCTTTACGTCCACTGCTTCGGTGACTCACTGCTATAAAGGAAATTTGTGGCAGACTCACTTGGGCCAAAATAAGTGATTTTCACCACATCAATCATCAGGACCCACAGAGTCCTGAAGCACAGTGGAAAACATCTACTTGGCCACCTACCTTCACAAAGCTTGAAGTACCTTAATTGCCACATTTGGCTGAAACTGGCAGTAGCTTCAAATGCATTGTGAGAGGAGGGGACAGAGAGACAGCTGCCTGACACACGCCCTTTCCTGGGACTACACTTTTGCAGAACTGGGATACAGCAGCTAACACTACTCAGGCATGTATTTAAATTCCTTCAAAAGGCACTCTCCAGGATTCTTGATTCAACTGTTCAACCTCCTAATGGTCATGGCACACATTCTTTGCCCCATTTTTATTTCAAAACTAAAGAAAGTGAAATGTAAAGAATACTGTTTCAATTGTATTTCCAAACCGGTTGCCACACACAGACTGCATTGTGTATTATCAGCTATGCATCAGAACTGTAAGTAGCTATTTCCGTGAAATTACAGATGGTTTTGCCTTCCTTCTTGCATATGTAAATAAAATTTTGTGTCACACCTCTTTTTGAACCGTATTTTCCTCTGCTTATTATTTCCTGTAATTTGTAAGGAACAGCCCTTTTTGTTCAAATGAAATAAACAACACTTACACCAAGCCTCAATCCATCCATTCTGAATAGACCCTTTTCCATGACCCTTACTCTCCCAATAAGGAGATACAAGTGCAAGAAACTTTCATTATTTTAGCAGAGCACGTCTCTAGCAACAGGCAATGTCTAATGCCTTTTGGCATTACTCTCTGAGAAAAGACAGAATTTTCTCATTTTGACACAGACTAGGAAAAAATGTCTATGGCAGTATAATATATGTGATATATATGTATAATACATACATGTGTGTATATATATGTGGAATATATTGTATAATATACATATGTGAGATTTATATGTGTTCTGTTAGCACATTCCAGTTCACTCAAACAGGGACAGATTTTCACTGCACCCTGGTGCAGGAAACAACTAAAGCTAGCTTGGCTCAGCAGCCAAAAAACTCCAGTAAGAGCTGACATGTTCAGATCATGTTCCAAAACTGTAGTACTGCTTGTAACAGGGAAATGAAATACGTCTTCAAATCTTCCTCGAAAGCACAACAGTGTGCCAGAGGGCCCACGCAGAGGCTGTATCACTGAATTTCCACTTAAGTCTTCCAGATAGGCTTATCTGAGGTACAAGTATCTCATAATGCCACTTGCACCAGGACAATCATCACTTGCAATGAATTCCATCTAAGTAAAAACCAGGTATGGTCAACATGGTAACTTAGGCTTTCTCTCATCCAGCAGTTGGGTAATTAGAGCCATATGATAATGTGACCATACCCTGCCAAACTCTGATCTGATGAGGACAGACCCTGGAGCAGTGGGAAACTCACCGGTACATTTTCTGACGGGACTCGAGCTCTTTGCGTCTGTGCTGCTTGAGAATCTGAGTCTTGTCATCTCGGGGGAGCTTTGCTGTTAACAGGAAAAGGAGACAGGGTTATCAGGTTCCTCTACCTATCACCGTCTTGGTGTTGAGAAGGACAGCAAAGTTTTCAAGCCTTCAAACTTCTGATCTATACCTTTTCGAAGTTTCTGTGGGAAATTCTTACATGACCCAATTTAGTACTTTTGAGTAGACACACAGGTCCTTAGACAATCTGTGAAAGTAGATAAGCTCCTGACTTGGTGCTTCCAAGGGGCAATTAGCTCAAGTTAGGAACATCTGTCTCACCTGTATATAAACCCTAGACACTTGCTGCATATATCCAACATTAAATGGTCTGAAGAGGGCCATGGGAACCAATTTTACAGCTCAGTATCTAGGGGAATTTCCATCAATAAGAGAAACCACATTATTCCAGTTCATCTTCTCTGCTAAAGACATCTCAAAGAAACACCTCCGAGCCTCCCTCCTCGAGCAATGCTCTCCTCTGTCAGCTTGGGGCAATAATCACATCTTCCAGTCGTAAGAACAGAAAGAAAAAACAAGGCTTCAGTTCCAGACATTTTGCTCTTCTGACCATGAATTCAATATAACATTAAATAACTTCCTTCGTGATCAGAGAAAGGGCAAGGTACAAGACTCACTTTACATACACAAATGTGGAGGCAGATAAAACCAGCAAGAGTTTCATGACAAAAGCTGTTTGGGGTTGGAGTTGGAAATATCAGAGGTAATACAGTGATAACATACACGGCTAATGGTTTCCAGGTGGTTGTGTTCAAGTTACCAACAGAGTTTCACTTGCTCTTGTTCTTTACCTCACCATACTCTGAAAGCCATGCAAAGCTGCCTTCCATGGAAGTGCTATAGTTGTCATGAAGCAAATTATGGAAAATAGAAAGACCAAAAATAAACTGACAAGTAGTTGTCATTATAGGACAAAAGATTTCAAACACAAAATGCCCCAGCCAGGAGTAGGCAAAAATTTAAGGGGAATATAAGCATTTATTTCCTACCACCTCACACTTGTTTCAGCCGTTTTCAGGCACTCATGCTGCAGAACACCACAGGGGCCAACTTACCCCAGGCAGCAGAGAGGGGAACGAGCAAACACCAGTGACGTCTGCCCAAACCCTGGCCATGGCAAACAGGTGTCAGAGGCACTTAAAAAGCTTTTCTCAGTTGGTCACCATTACTTGCAGCAATCATATCCATCACCCTGCCTTGTCCTGTACTTGACAGCAGGCAAAGAGAATGAATGAAAAGTAACTTGCTGTTTCAGTTTGCACCTGCTGAGCAGCCTACTTTGGGATTTTATTTCACTCTCATGAAAACAAGACAATTTACAGGCAATTAATCATGGGCCACTTAGGAGTTTAGTATGAAACAAACAGGGAACACTAATTTTAATTAGATCAAAAGGGCTTCCAGCAATGGGGGTGTGGAGTAGTCAAAAATTTGGCATTAGGGTCAGCCTTCAAATTCAAGACCAGTGTAACAAGCCAGCATTAGGACTCCACCCTGTATGTGCTTCCCAAAACATCCAACCCAACTGCCAGTGCCTAGCCCAACAAGCTGCTCAGAAAGTACACCTAGTCTGTAGGGAAAGCCCATTCTCTAGGATGTAGCAGGGTCTTCATCTGAGAGAGAAGACTGGAAGGTACATGGAGAAATGGGAAGGAAGAGATGAAAAAATTCCAGGTGTTCTGCAGGAAATTGGGTTTCTTATGGTTCTCACCTCTTCCATCTCGAAGGACAATCTCCTTTTCATCTGTAATCCAGCGGTAACATGGAAACTCCAAATAGTCACCCACTGGTGTTTTAACAGTGATATACTTAAGGTACCAGTCATCCTGGTACCAGTATTTTCGTTTCTCAATTTTTATTAGCTGAATTTCTCCAAGGTCTTCTTCCACAGTCACATCATAGGAGTCAACCTGCAGAGCAGAATACAGCCAGTGATCCACTGCACATGCAGAAAGCACCACTAGCACTACACAGGCATACCTGGTCTTTCCTCACACAGCTTTCCAGCTTCTTGTGGGTGAAAAAAGGAAGTCCTATTATTGGACTGCAGTGCAACAGAAAGATGAATAAAAGAACAAACAACAACATGCAAAACACTCCAGAAATGGAGTGCAACCTAAACACGGTATTACTCCTTGAAATGTTTGCAAGTCTTAGAAAAACAAGCAGGCCATAAAACCATTCACTACTCTTGTAGCAACAGCCGAAGGAGGTACTGCTAGGGCACATCTACTCATGCAACTGGAGTGGAAAGATGATAATGATATTAAAACATTGGACTAGGAATTTAAAGACTTTTCTGTGTTAGTTATGTGTGCTGCAAACTAAGGACAGTAAATCCACTGTCTTTTGCTTCCTGGTCTGCTTCAGTTCTCCCTTTTTAAAATGAGGACAGTGGTACATTTTATGTTTGTACAGCTAAGATTTTGGACAATTACACATTTCATGTTAGTAAGGCTCAGATTTAAGTACAATGTCACACCTAGATATATGTAGATGTAAGATTTAAATTAAAGAGCATTACGAATCAGATCCAAGGAGTTGACAGAAATGTCACAATGACAGCCAAACTTTGGAAGAAATGCATTCCTCATGTAACAATCTACTTGCCTATATTACAAGAGCCCTAAAATAGTTACTGTTGATGTAATACAAAAAGAACCTGCAATAAACCTAAATGTTCCTGAAGCTTCTAAATCTTTTTATGACCATCACAACTCCAATTTTAATGGCAGTTCTGAAAAGGAGGGCTCCTTCCTGGTACCTCACAGCTTCTGCTGCCTCCAAGCCAGCACTGCAATGGGTTCACCTCAGACGACAATTTTGCTAATGCAGTAAAGGAGTGCCAGGTTACAGAGAATGTACAAGGTCCAGGTAAGAACTGACACTTGGTTGCTCAAGGTTTCTACGACATTTGTTATACGAGGTCTCTTAGTAAATACCAGGGTGGCTGCCAGAGATGCCAGGAACTTTTATACAGTTTGAGTGCAGAGTGAGAGAACAGAAGTAACAAAGAGTATTGGACTGTCTAAACTCCTGTACCATCCTGTTCAAGCAATTTAATCTCATGTAAAACCTAAATCTTCTCTTTTTGAGGAGAGATTCCTACCGACTACTCTTATATTGGAAAAAGGATGGCACAGACAACTCCTCTTTGTATAAGCACAAAGCTCTAAGTGGAAAGAGCTATATTTCCTTTCTGGAAACACATGCGAGTGCATTTCTTTCAACAAAAGCAAAAAGCAGATGAAAGGGGAACAGGAAGGAAAGAGAGAACTGGGGGACACCATAAAACTTCGAAATCACTCAGCACCAGAGGAATTTACTCAAAAGACACTATGCAAAGAAAAGAGACTATGATTTTCAACATTCCCTGTGTCCAGAGCTTGAATTAATTCAGAAAAACTACAACTGAGCTACCACTGTGCAAATCCCTTCAGGCTTTTCCACATACTTTTCCCTCAGTCAACATTTGCCACGCAAATCTACTCAGATCTGGCCCATGCCCTCTTTCATCACATCTAGCAACATGCACAATTTGCAATAATGCAAATGAAGACATTATAAGGATAATGGAACTACAGAGCCTGGCCCAACATTTAGAAAAAAAAAAAAAAACCCAAACCTGGAAAGTAGACAAATACTTACAAAACAATACCGCAAAATTCTGCTCATCCACTAAAAAGTGACATTTGTTTTGCAAATGGATCCACAAATGAATGGCTTTGCAGAAAAAAAATTATAAAGACAGTACTGAAAGAAACACTAAAGGCAGAACTGTGAAAACAATTGCTACATTTTGCAAACCAGCAAAACTCAGTCTTCTGACCTGCTTCAGTTTTAGTCTTTTGGTTCTGTACTGGTATTTTTCTTTTCTTTTCTCTTTTCCTTGCACAACATTTTATTAAGACTTGCAGTGTTTTGGGCACAATGTAACCTGAACAGGTGCCTGGAGAAACAGGCTGCATTCCCCAAGAAAACATCCTCAATACCAAAACTTAGCACATTGTACTGCAAGTGTCCAATGAGCCAGACACTTTACAGAATACAGAGTTATTCTCATTGTCCACAATAAATATGTGCTGAAAAACGGACTGCGTATTTGCTGCTACTAACATCCATGGCCTCTGATCGTGGCTCCCTCACCCAGTGGATGTATCTCTGCTCCTGCTGGACCTGGTCCCACAGCAGCTCACCAGCTGCTGCCGGGCAGACTCTGAAAGCTCCCATCGTGGCATTTTCTCCTTGTGATAGGATCCAGTGCAACTGAACACTCAGAGTACAGCCAGGCTCTACACCAGAGCCACCTGAAACCCTCTTTTGCAGCCCAGGAATAAGAGCAAACAGCCTGGTCACTAAGACCCTGGTGGTGATCTCAGCTGGGCAGGGCTCAGCCCTCCTGGCAGAGCACCCTAACCATAAGTTTTCAGGACAGTCTGAGGTCTCCTTCAACGTCTCTTGCTAATGTTGTTCAGTTTTGCCTACAGTATGTGACTATTCAGCAGATAAGAGATAAACAATGACTGGATGTCCATTTAGGAGATTCAGGAACCAAGGTTCTAAGCTAATGAAGGTTTGATCATGAAAGAAAATTAACTTCAATAGCAGTGGCTGGTAAATGCATGACCACAGCTACACATGCCAACAACACCTACTCAAAATGCTGACTTCTGTTAACTGTGTCCATGTTGTTCAATGCACAAGAGACCATAGACCTAACTCAGGCTGTAAACCACATGGTTGAAAAAACACACCTCAAGACAAAGCAGCACCACGACAGTGAAGACTCACTTGTACATGTGGCGGTAGGTTTAACTTCCAAACTTCTGAATAGCTTTTTAAATCTTTCAAAGTTGTTTATATCTCATCACACCTTCTAGAAATGGTGAATTTGGTTTCCAAGTAAAATACGTATTTTGGAAAAGGGAAAAATTCCAGAGTGAACAATAAGCAAATAAATAATAAATAAAAACTAAACAAGTGCTCAGAGTATAAGCAATTACATTTGGATAGTCCAAATACTGTGATAGGACCACAGAGAGGACAGGGCACTGCACACAGCAGAAATCTAGGTTAGGAAGAAGAGCACAGCTGACGGCCCAGCAACAACTTCATTCTCACACATTTATGCTGCTTTTCAGCTTTCACTGAAGCTGCCCTACACATTTCTCTTGGCGGGCATTGTAATTCTCACTGGATGTTCTTACCTCTTTGTTTAATTCTTTGGACGTAACAGGTTGTGACTGTTAGTAAACACTGACCCTAAACATCGACTATCAACAGGAAACGCACAGGGTTTTTTTAGTATTTGTAAAGAAAGTACGAGGAGATCTGAAAGCCCGTTGTAAGCCAGAACCATCTTTCCCAACGCCTGACTAACCACAGCCAGGGCTAAATCCTAGGGCAGGGATGCGGATGACGGGCGGCCAGGGAGGGCAGAGGTACCTCAGCCTCAGCGTCCCGGTCCGGAGCAGCAGCACACGGACACGAGATTAAAGACATCCCAGCCCTGCCCAGCCCCTCGGGCAGGGAGCGGCCGAGGTGCCGCTGATGCTCCCCCGCCCGCGGGACTCACCGCGCCGCGCTCGAAGTCGTTGTAGAAGGGCTTGTCCAGGAGGTGCCTCTCGCTGCAGCGCGCCGTGCCCTGCAGGGTCAGGTACACGTAGTCGTCCGTACCCGCGAACCACTGGCTGCCCGTGGCCACCGTGACGGTGTAGGACGGCATGGTCCCCCCGGCTCGCCTCGGATCAGCCCCACTGGCGCTGCTGAGCCGCGCTCCTGCCTTCGCCCGGACCCTGCCCAGCGCCGCCGCCTCCTCCGC